>ML801444.1:74998-98794 GCA_009831015.1 Picea engelmannii | reverse complement strand
GTGCCCTTGCCACCCAAATTCAGATACGATGTAGAAGTAAAATACAGGCCCTCCATACCTGACAATGTCAAGCATTGGAAGGTGTTCGAGGATGATCTTGAGGTCAAAAGATTCTTGGAGACCGTTGAAGAATTTTCAGAGATACATATTGACCAAGACTTTGTCTCTGAAGAAAATTTTGACGGGGGTAAGTTTTTGAGTAAAATAGCAGAGCGTAATATTGTGCTGCTCCCCAACAACCATATTCCAAGGGGACTGGTTCCTTTGGAAAGGCTTTTTGATAGAAATGATGTGTCATTAAAAGGGGAAATCTCGGAGGATGACGCTGGTACTATTCAGTGCAACATTGGCACTGAGAGTGAGCCCAAGTATGTCAAATTGTCAAAAAGTCTGACAAAGGAGCAGAGGTCTGAATATGCTGGGATTTTAAAGGAATTTGGTGATGTGTTTGCTTGTACCTATGAAGATCTCAAAACATATAACACTTCTGTCATTGAGCATAAAATACCGTTGAAAAGGGAGGCAAAGACGTTTAGACAGAAGCTAAGACAGATCAATCCTATGCTGCTGCCTATTATGGAGAGGGAAGTGAAGAAGCTGCTACAAGCCCAAATCATCGTACCACTGAGATATTCAGAGTGGGTGGCCAACTTGGTACCAGTAAGGAAAAATAATGGAGAAATCAGACTCTGTGTAGACTTCAGAAACCTGAACAGGAGATCACGAAAGGATAACTACCCCTTACCAAAGATGGAACATATACTGCAGAGGGTAACATGAGCATCCAGGATGTCCATGAACGATGGTTTCTCTGGCTACAATCAAGTCTCTGTTCTGCCTGAGGACAGGGAAAAGACGACATTTACCACTCCATGGGGCACATTCATGTATGCCAAGATGTCATTTGGATTAATGAATGTAGGGGCAACGTTTCAACGTGCCATGGACATAGCTTTCATTGGGGAAAAGGATAAATTTGTGGTCGTCTATCTGGATGACATCACAGTATTTTCAAAATCTGATAAAGAACACTGTTGTCATCTCAGGAAGGTTTTCCCAAAATGCAGGAGTTTTGGAATTTCATTAAACCCCAAGAAATCTCTGTTCGCCATGCAGGAGGGAAAGTTACCAGGCCACATAGTATCAGTGGAAGGAGTCAGGATCGATCCTAGAAGAGTTGAGGCAATACAAGCCTTATCATTCCTTAGGTCCAAGAAGGAGGTCCAATATTTCCTTGGTAAGATTAATTTTTTGAGGAGGTTTGTGCCTAACTTTGCTGAGGAGGTAAAACTTATAACAAAAATGTTAAGGAAAGGAAATGAAGTGAGGTGGACTTATGAATCGCGACATTCCTTTGAGAAAATAAAGAAGGCAATGACTGAAGCCCCTGTGCTTATCAGTCCCGACTACTCGAAGGATTTCCTCATTTTCTCCTTTGCCTCACCTGACACGGTGGCTGCTGTTTTATTACAGACAAACAAGGTCAGGCTAGAACAACCTATTGCCTATTTCAGCCGAGCATTGAGGGATGCCAAAGTCAGATATGACACTTTGGAGAAGCAGGCCTATGCCCTAGTAAAGGCTCTCAAGGCATTTAGAATCTATGTCCTGCAATAAAAAATCATCGCTTATGTCCCCTCAGCTGCTGTTAAAGACATTCTTATTCAGCCTGACGTATACAGGAGGAGGAGTAAGTAGATAGCCAAGATTCTAGAATTTGACTTGGAAATAAAGCCCACCAAATTGATCAAAGGTCAAGGTTTAGCCAAAATGTTGGCTGAAGCCAATTGCCAAGTGTTGGGGGTAAGTTTCATCAACAAATGCTCATGAATTCAGTAGGGTCGGATGTCTGAAATAGACCCTCAAAGGGAGCCCCCATTGGCTCGATGTCCCTGGTATAAGGATGTCATATATTTTCTGCAAGAGTTGTGGCCTCCAAATGGCCTGCAAAGAAACAAGGCAAAAGCTCTGAAGCTCAAAGCAATGAGATACTACCTTATCGATCAAGTTCTATATTGGAAAGACCCCTGGGGTTGCTTTTGAAATGTGTAGATCCGCAAGAGGCTGACAGGATCATGGTTGAATTTCACGACAACCTATGTGGAGGGCATCATTTTTGGAAAACCACATCCTACAAAATCCTCAGGGCTAGATACTACTGGCCCACCGTATTCACTGACGTCTGCAGAAGGGTCAGAGCTTGCACAAAATGTCAAAGATTTGCAAGAAAACAACAACTCAACTCTTTGCCATTAAATCCTGTGGTTGTTTCAGGACCTTTCCAGCAAAGGGGCCTAGATTTCATTGGAGAAATTCACCCCGCTTCCAGTGGGCAGCACAAATGGATCCTAACTGTTACCGATTTCTTCACCAAGTGGATTGAAGCTATCCCCACCAGGAATGCTTCCCACAAGGTAATCATTGGATTCCTGGAAGACCTCATCACAATATTCGACTGTCCAAGTAAGATTGTCACTGATAACGCAACCTCTTTTAGGGCTGAGCCGTTAGACAAGTTCTGTGAGAAATTCGGGATCAAACTGATTCACTCCACCCCATACTATCCCCAGGGAAATGGTTTAACGGAGTCCTCCAACAAAATCTTGATAAGGATCATCAAAATATTGTTGAAAGACAACAAGAAGGCCTAGCATTCAAGATTGAAATTTGCTCTATGGGCTGATCGAGTGGCTACGAAGAGATCTACAGGCGTCTCTCCTTTCCAATTAGTCTATGGAACAGAGGTTGTTTTCCCTTCCCATTTAGCCATTCCTGTAGTGAATATCCTCCAGGATCATCAAGAAGAGCCTGATGACATGATCAGAAGAATTCATCAGCTAGTGGAGGTCCAATAGGCCAGAGAGAAGGTAATGGGTAGAATTCAGGACCATCAACAAAGGATCAAGAAGTTTTTTGATAAGAAGGCCAAGAAGGAAGAGTTTTGGATAGGAGACCTGGTACTAAAATGGGATGCTCCTAAACAAGATAAAGGCAAGCACGAAAAAATTGAAGCCCTGTGGATCGGGCCTTTCAAAGTATCCGAAGTATTCTCGAATAACACCTACAGGGTACATGATTTGAAGGATCAAGAAGTTTTCAATGGCCTTATGAATGGGCATTTCCTAAAAAGATTTTTCTCTTGAGCCGCACATGGCTCTTCCGCGGTTGTAAATATTGTTTTTCTTTCCGCCTTTAAGTTTTAAATAAATGACCCCATAGCCCAACAACAAGGCACTAGAGATGAAAAATGAGTCCTTAGAGCATCACAGGGATGACTCTATCCCCCATGGAGCCTAATGTTAGTAACATTACTTGTCCTGGGCACAAGAGTATTCAGGTCTGCAAGTTGCACGGGAAGCGCCCGAGCGCAGCATGGAAAAATATCGTTTTAGGCTTCCAAGCAAGTAAGTGGGCGAGATTATATTTTCGACGGTCCAGATTCATCCATAAGAGCAGATCGACGGTCGGCGGGAAATCGCGGTTAGCAGAGTTGCACTGAGATTAGTGCGATGGATAACGCCCGTATTCCATGCAGGAAAGGATAACAGTCGTCCATCCAAAGGACACATGGTGTGAGATCTAGTCACGTCGTCTTTTCGGCAGTCGGGAGTTTGAAGGGTGAGGGTTCTATGTCATTCTACATCTCAAAAACCCGAACCCCGAAGCGCCGAAAGCACCCAAAAGTCGGGCCCGCAGTATCACGGAGTAGTCTCAGCCGTCCATCCAAAAGGGACACCTGGTGCGCGATTAGGCTCTTCACCTTTTCGCCCATCGCAAATTTGAGGTGCAAGGAGTAGCTCTTTCATATCCCCAAGGCGCGAAGTGCCAAGAGCGTCCAGGACCTGGGGCCCGCAACATCATCGAGTAGGTTCAAGACCGTCAGATGTGAGAGGGATGCGTGGCGCCCAGTTAGGCCATCTTGGTGTTTTTCTCATCACGACTGTGATGAGCAAGGATCAACTCCTTCCTATTCACAAACGTCGAAAGAACCTTTGAGAATAAACATAGGGTCACAGCCCGTGGTCACTTGGGAAAGAGAAAGAGTTGCACAAGAGGGGCCAAAGGCGTCGAGTTTGGTCACCGAAGGAATCATCGCGATCTCCAGGTGCCATCTGATTTGACCTCAATCTTGGTTTTTTCTTTGAGTAAATGAAGGTGAGAAGGGGTGGTTGAAACCTCTCCTCATTCATTAAGTGCAAGGTATGGAGGGTCTGGCAAGTTGTCTGCCCGAGAGGGTCCTGCGTACCGATTTTTCCAAAGAATCCATGTCGATTCCTCGACTAGCCAGAGAGGTCTGCACACGCTAACTCGACACTTAATGGCTCAACTACTCCCCTTGCAGGAGCCATGTGCAGTTAAGGAGGCGTTTGACGAAGGATATCCGTCCAAATTTGACTGAAGGGACACCAAGCCTTGGAGGACTGAGCATGCCTCTGTTAGGCGAGTTTTTCTGAGTATATAGACTCAGTTTTTGTATTTTGTAAGGATCAATGGTTGAGCAAGGCTCCCGGTTGTAAGGCTTTAATGAGGCACTATTATTCCTGGTTATGTGTGGACTTTTGAGACTTCTTGCCTTATGAATGTCAGTTTCTTTCACGTCTTTGTTTACACTGTATTAGAGCAGCTTGGAATTGGAGGATCCAGTCGAGTTGTGACTGTTATAGGATGATGTAGGTTGGATCACTATAACAGTCGCATTGTTTCTAATCAGTCTCTGTGTTTTTCTTAGCGCTGAATGGCTTGGAATTGGAGGATCCAGTCAAGTCCCCCTTTCAGTTTCTTGAAGCCCTGAACCAAGAGGATCTTGCATTCATAGTTTTTCTTCTACAAACTATGGAAAGGTCTGTTGCCAGAGGTAGTTTGTCCACTCCTCTCACTAAGTCTTCAACCTGCTCATTTTTAAATCAACCCACTGACTGAAGTTAGATCAAGACCTCCTTTGTTCCTCACATGCCGGACCCAGTTCCTGAGTTAGAGTGATATCTTCCCGAGCCTCTACCCATTTGATCACCCATTAAAAACTATCATGACATAAAACTGATGGGCATTGGGCTCTTCTCCTGCAAGCAATCCAGGAGTGATTTCTGACGCCAACACTATCAAACCAGAAATCCACCGCTCTAGACACAACGTTATCAACTCTCTTGACCTTCTTGATCAACACTCCTATCCAAACCACAAGTGGTCTAGATCTGATCTCAAACTGGGTATTTGCTAATCTGGCTAACCACTCATATAACTCTTTATGAATTCCTCCAAATAGAATCTCATGTATGTCGGTGAAGATGTACCTTCCCAACCAGTATTCTGTACTAATGCTAGGGTTCTTGTTCTGAGCTTCGACAAAGTCCTGCTCTTGTTCTTCTATCCACTTTTGAATTTCTGTCTTCGATGGAAACCACCTTGACAGTCCCTCAAGAAGATCCTGTTCCCGATAATGAAACCATTTGTTGGCACAACGACAGACCCAGGGTTGAACTCTAACAGTGCAACAACAAACCCTAACTACTGGCCCTTTTGGAAACACCTGCTAAGCAGATGCAGTCTCACCCGAAGTAGGGATAGGGGGTTGTAGGACACAGGTGTCTACAACCAGAGGAAATGCAAAGTGGATCTAGGACAACAACACCTAACAATCTAGTTATTCTTTATCCCTCTTAAGCCTACTTCGCAAGTTATATCTCTAATCTAACACAATTATGCAATAACAGTATAATCAATAACGAATAACACAACATCAACCACAAAGAACAACAAGATATATGTGGTTCACCCTCTCCCTAGGGCTACATCCACAAAACCGTGTTTCTTGATATATTATATGAAAGCATACAGTTCTCTCTGCGCACTTAGCTGCAGATCTCTCTCTTTATCTCTTCCTCTTCCCTCCCTGCACACCCAGCTGCAAGGTTGATCTTCACACCCAACCGAAGATCCACAATACAGACTCAATATCGTTCTGAACAACAATAATAACAACGAATAGCAATCAATTATCGAGCAACCCTATTGAATCTCCTAGACCTTTATTTATACATAACATGACCACAATCTAGGTATCAAAACCCTAGGTCCACTTGACCCGTGCTTTAAGGGATTTGCCAGCCTGTCTTTCCTTCTTTTCCGCGAGGTGCTCCAAATCACTTGTTGATGTATTTTTCCGCTTGTTGAGTTGTCCACGATCCTTCTTCTTTGATCCTTTATCTTCCTTGATATTCTCTTCCAACGACTAGCTTTTCCTTCGCTTCGCTCCTTCTTTTATGCTTCTTTAACCACTTCAACCCTTCCTCAGTTTATGTGCCTTCCGCGTAGTTCGTACTTCACTTATCTTCCTTAATATTTGTTTCCTTACATAACCAAGGGCCAACAATACCCCTATATGAAAGAAAATGAGCATTTGTCTTCCATAATTGTTCATCATTCCTCCTTTGGAAATTACTTGGAATATAACAAGATATTTTTGAGACTTGAACCCATGATCTCCTAAGTAGAAGATTATTTTCATAGTTCAACTAATCAATAATACCCCAAATCTAACAATGAAGGATAGCCTGTCACATTTGATCTCCTTCCTTTGGTGTCCATTAACCTTAATAAAGTCAAGTTTAATGGATAGACTCCATTTTTTGCATCATTCTTGGAGAACGACCTTGGAATTACACTAAATGTGATGGTTGGGGTCGAAAGACTAAAAATCTTGCATATTTGTTCCTCCACTGGTGAAATGATCTATAGGATTATATGTATGCCACCACAATAGAGCTCAGTGTAGTTAAAATCAAATTTGGTTGTATCAATAAAAACAATTGAGGTGGGGAAGGCTCTAGATATGGAAATATGAATATACATATGACCATTGGAAAACCTTTTTAATTATAATCAACGCCTTGAAAAAGAGAGAACTTCAGATAATAAGCCTCTTCGAGGGGGAAACGTCCTTATACACCACATAAATTTCCAAATACAAGATGAATCCAAATGAAAAGGTATCCTTGATATATATAGGAGACTAGGAGGTACAATTACAACTAATGGACCCAAGCCGACATTAATAAAATAACATTACTAATGTAATATGCCCCAATTAAGGGGTAATGTGCCACTATTTAGGGCTTAACATGCCCCTCCCCTTCAGACAAGTGTTGTCCGCAATGCTTGAATAATTCTGGATGCTTCTGTATAAAAGACTCATCTTCCCAAGTGGAATCTTCAACAAGTAGTTTCCTCCACTTAATGAGATACTCTAAAATGGATCTATTCCTCAGCTGGCGAATTCTTGTGTCAGTGATAGCTTTAGGCTCCAATATGATTTTTCCCTCCTCATCAAGTTCTGGAAATATAGTTTGAACTGGGATCTTGTCACCTATAATCTTCTTTAAGCATGAAACATGGAAAATTGGGTGTACTCATGAAGAAGCATGCAACTCCAATTTGTATGCCATAGTACCAATATTTTGCAACACCTTATAAGGGCCATAATACTTTGGTGATAATTTATTATCCTTCTTAGCTTGCTTGAGAGGCATATGTTTGTATGGTTGTATTCTTAAGAATACCCAATCCCCTACTTCAAAACTTCTTTCATTGCGATGTTTATATGTTTGTTGTTTCATGCGATTTTGTGCCATGGTCAGGTTGTCCTTTAAGATTTGGAGAACTTGTAGTTGATGCTCGATGTGATCTTCCACTTCTTGAACCTTAGATTTTTCTTTTAGAGAATAAGTGATGGAAGGTGGGTGATATCCATAGAGTGCCATAAATGGTGTCATTTTGGTTGTAGTATAAAAGGAAGTGTAATACCACCATTCTGCCAAGGGTAACATTTTGAACCATTGTGTTTGCTTATCAGAGATAAAGCAATGAAGGTAGCCTTCCAAACATTTTTTCACTATCTCAGTTTGTCCATTAGATTGAGGATGATAAGATGAACTATGATTCAATTGAGTACCCAAACAAGAAAATAATTATGTCCAAAAATGTCCAGTGAAGATGGGATCTCTATCACTTACAATAATCTTTGGGCTTCCATGTAGCTTTTGAACTGTCTCCATGAATGCGGTGGAAACTGTACTGGATTTGAAAGGATGAGAGAGTGAACAAAAGTGTGCATACTTGGTCAGTGTATCAACAATCACCATGATGACACTCTTTCCTTCAGACTTCGGTAACCTTGTGGTGAAATCCATGGAAACCTCCTCCCAACACTGACTTGGGATGGCTAATGGTTGTAAAAGACCTGGGGTCTTAATTGTTTCCATCTTATTTTGTTGGAAAACCAAACATTCTGCCACAAACCTTTGAACATCGGTTTTAAGGCCATCGCAAAAAATTCCTTCTTGACCCTATGGTAGGTTTTCAAAAATCTTGTGTGCCCTCCTACCAGAGAGGTGTGCAATTACAAGAGTACCTTTTGTTTGATTTGGGAGTTCTTACATAAATATAAGAGATCTGTGTACCATAGTGAATCATTTTCCCATGTAAATGTATTTGATGCACTGGAATCCTGCTGCAACCTTTGAATGAGAGTCCACACATTTTCGTCATTCTTCCATTCATCCCTCGCTTCTATTATCCTATCGGGTTGGATGACCGAGATCACACAAAGAAAATCCTCAATATATTCATCCTTTCTCACGAGTGCATATACCACAAAATTTTTCTTCCCTTTTTTGTAGATGATTTCAAAATCATAACCCGACATCTTGGTCACTATGAAGATAGTCTTTGTTCCAAGAAGTATTTAAGACTATCATGATCTGTTTTGACCTTGAAGTGCCTACCTATTAGGTAAGGGCGGAATTTCTTCAATGCATGTAGTATTGCCATCATTTCCTTCTCATAAATGGGTTTGTGTAAGTCCTTTCCCTTGAGTGGCTGACTTTCAAAAGCAAGGGCCCTCCTTCTTGCATTAAAGCAACACCAGTGCCATTTCTCGAGGCAGTACATTCCACAATAAAGGTTTGTGTGAAGTTTGGTGTGGTCAAGACAAGATATTTACACATCGCCTCTTTAAGTTATTCAAAAGCTTGAGTTGCTTCTAGAGTCCATGAAAATGCATCCTTTTTAGTTATTGTCATTAAAGGTGTTGTTTTTCTTCCATAGTTCCAAACAAACTTGCGGTAGTAACCTGTCAAACCCAAAAATACTCTAAGATTCTTCAATGTTTTGGAAATTGGCCTGTCCATCATGGCCTTAATCTTGTTAGGGTCTACCTTGACACCTTCATGAGATAAAATATGACCCAAATACTCTACATCCTTCACCCCAAAGAAACATTTGGATGGTTTGGCATATAGTTGTTGCTCCTTCATTAGTTGTAGCACCTTGTCAACATGATCCTCCCAAGACTTGCTATAGATTAGTATATCATCAAAAAATACTAACACAAATTTTCGAAGGAAGGGATTGAAAATGGAATTCATCAACCCTTGGAATGTGGAAGGTGCATTTGTAAGGCCAAAAGGCATGACCAAAAATTCATAATGGCCTTTATGAGTTCATAATGTTGTTTTTGGGTTATCTGCTTCCTTCATTCTAATATGATGATACCCTGAATGAAGAGCCAACTTTGTGAAATAGATTGTTCCATGTAGTTCATCTAACAATTCATCAATGACAGGAGTGAGAAACTTATCTTTAATAGTGATCTTGTTGATCTCTCTATAATCTGGACACATATTCCATGAGCCCTCTTTCTTGAGTACCATTACCATTAGTGTAGAGTAAGAACTTTTGCTAGGTCTAATAATGCCAACCTCTAACATTTCTTCAATCATATGCTCAATTTCACTCTTCTGGGCACAAGTGTATCTGTAAGGCCTAATGTTAAGAGGAACACTCCTAGGAATTAGGTGAATAACATGATCACGATTTCGAGTGGGTGGAAGACCTCTGGGAATATATTCAAATACTTTGGAATTCTTATCAATGATCCCTTAGATATCTAAGGGAATAGAAGGCTTATATGTTTGAACATATAGTGAGAATAGTTGTACAATTACACCATGATGCCCCTTTTTCAATAATTTTGTCATGCCATTAGAGCTTATCACCTTACTGGGTTTCCGTGTGATACCCCTTAACTCAATTTCATTTCCTTCCAATGAAAATTTCATGAAAAGTTCTTGAAAATTAAAAGCCATTGTTCCCAATGATTGTAACCCTTGGATTCCTGGTATGACATCGGCACCACCCATGGGTATAGAAATCATTGGACTATTCATTACATATTCCCCCATAGTAAGATTGATCTTATGGAATTTTCCTGAGCAATTGATAGTTCCTCCATTTGCAATCATTACTTGAAACTCTGGCACTGGATATATAAATCAATTGAGAGCTTTGACTAATTTATAGTGAATGAAATAATAAGTACTGTCAGAATCAATTAGGACTATTACCTTTTTCTTTTTGATATATCCTTCGATCTTGAGGGTTTGGAGAGTGCTAATTCCAACCAATGCATTACATGATATCGTGGGAGTCAACTCTTCAAAAGAAATATCTTCTACGTTTTCATCTTGTGATTGTTCTTGTTCTTCTTCCTCTTCATAATCTATGTAGAAGAATTTATTCTCCCCACACTTATGTCCCTTACTGTACTTGTTGTCACAATTAAAGCATAAACCTTTTTCTTGTGTTTCCTCCAATTGTTGAGGTGTCAACCTTGTAGGTTGAGGTGTTTTAGAAGAAGGAACATTATTCTCTCGATAGATGTTAGGAGTGGTCCTTCTAGTAGCCATAGCCATATTTTTACTTTCAACATTTCTCGCCACCCTGAACACATTCTCCAATGATTTGGGTTCCCAAAGGCGAACCTCATGTTGAATGTTATCCTTTAAAGTTCCTATGAATACATCAATCAGGTGCTCATCTGGAATATCTGTTACCTTTATATTCATTATTTGGAAGTTCTCAATGTGCTCTGCAATTGAACCCTTTTGCTTGAGATTTTTCAATTGGATAAAGAAGGTATTGCTCCTTGTATCGTCATAGTGCGTTATCATTTCTTCCATGAAAATTGTCCAAGTGGCAAGTGATTTGGGAGAACAAAGCCATCGATACCACACAAATTGATTGGGTTCTAAATATAAAGAAGCAATTCATACCTTTTGTGTATGTGGCACATCATGTAGATTAAAGAACTGCTCCATCTAAAGTATCCATGTGATTGGATCCTTGCCATCAAACTTCCTTATATCAAACTTAGGAAAGTGGTTGGTCTTCAACCCAAAGTTGGAGTTTCTCCAGTCTTGATTCATCTTCCTTGTGTCCTCATCATGAATTTCATGGGATACATTTTCACTTTCAGGTGGCCTCTTTATTAGGAATTTTTTCAATCCTTCCATGATCTCCCTTTTTAAACCATCCATCTTAATATCTGTTGTTGCCTCCCACTTAGCTTCAGTTGAATCCATCATCCCTTGTAGTTCATCTTTTGTTACTGTCTTCTTTTGTAAATCATTTATGTCCCTGCACATTTCTTCACCTTCATCAAGAGTCCAAGTAGGATTTTCTGGAGGCTTATTTGGTGTAGAAGTTCCCTTTTTTGGTGGCATGTTGGCCAAGTATCACTTTTAAACCTTGATTTTGAGGTGGTTCTTCTAGATGATTTTTCTTCTACTGTATCTCCAAAATTTCGGCTTGCTTGGGTATGAAAATTTTGTTTTGTAGTTCTCTGATACATCTTATTTGCAATTCCACAGGTCTGATCAAAATTGTATGTGCCAAGTGGAAGTTATGGTAACTTCCCCACACCTTGTTGATTTTTGTCCCTTCCATGAGAGCGTAATTATAAAGCGTGCCAAGGGCACAATATATGATATTTGATTCTGAAACTTGCACCAGAAATACTACAAACTTTCCATGGTCCAATGCAACTGGTCTCACTTAATTTGGATACTCACTGAAGAAGATATCATTGTTTTACCCGGAACGCCTGTTTGAGACTAGTTAATATGACTAGTCAAATACCCTATCTTACACAGGGTGTATCTACAAAAATAGGATGACCCAGAAGATGGAATTTTTATCACAACTATATTGATAATATATATGAATAACCTCTAGGTTTCAGGGTCTGAAATGTTACATAAAAAAATTTATAGCGAAAATTTTGCGATGGCTAAATTCAGAATGATTCTAGAACCCTATCTTATACAGGCTATATCTCTGAAAGGATAACGCCTCAGGAGCTTAAATTTGAACCTCACGTACCTTGATCCATCTACTAAATATCCTCGAAGGGGTTCCTTCTAAAACATCGTAGGAAAAAAATTATAGCGAAAATTCCAAGGTGTCTCAGATGCAGCAGCGAAACCCCAAGACCTTGAGCTCTGATACCAAATGTTAAGAACCAAATACCAAAATAACATAAAAAAAAACCTTAGAATAAGTACTCAACGCCTTGAAAAAGAGAAAATTTCAGATAATAAGCCTCTTCGAGGGGGCATCCTCCATATACACCACATAAATTTCCAAATACAATATGATTCCAAATGAAAAGGTCTCCTTGATATATATAGGAGACTAGGAGGTACAATTACAACTAATGGACCCAAGCCGACATAAATAAAATAACATTACTAATGTAATATGCCCCAATTAAGGGGTAATGTGCCACTATTTAAGGCTTAACATGGAGACAATAAAGGAAGGATTAGAGAGTTATTCACAAGTGGATTATCATCAAATTGTGTCTTACGTTGATTTCTGGTTGCATCACCCATTACTCCAGCTTAATGAAGGAAAACTTAGTTTTACAAAACTTGAGAAACTAAAAATGTAATAAAACAAAACTAAGACTAAAGGAACATTACGATGACATCATGTACAACTATGATAAAATAAAATTCTTAGTTGATCACACCCATAACTCAAATTTCCATATTTATATAGAAGGCACCAAGTTGATTACAAAGGAAGATCATTACATGAGGAGCAAGATATGTTAGGAAATTGAAATTGAAAAAGCTCTGAATAATCTGAACACAGACAAGGGCCTTAAAATAAGTAATAGTTGGTAGTGGGTATTTTTTAAGGATTCAAATATTATACCTATGTATAGTGTTCTAGGCGACTATTTCAGTTCGAAAAACTCCTACAAGTAGATATGTAGGTGAATATTCAGTTAAAAAACATATAATTCACTATTAAAACTTGTGAAATTTGTCAAATATTATCAACTTAGTCATATTTTGTGTAAAAAATAGGTGGATTTTTAAAGGGAAAATGACCATATGGTGAAAATATGTTTTTAGAAAATGGCCGAAAAATGCCAATTGGAAAAATTTCACCCCTAAAAAATATCCATGTATAAGGCAATGATTAGATAGAAAATAGGAGATGGATTGGCACCAAAAAAAAGTGAAAGAGCATAAAGAAAAGGACAAAGCAACTTGGAAAACATGCAAAGAGAGGATTGAGCAAACATTGAGGATGAACACCACTAAAAAGTAAAATGGCCTTGTTGATAATCTAAAGAACCTTACTATATAATTGATAAGTTGACATGGAGAATTTATGGAAGAAATAGGAGATTGAAAGTCAACTAGACCAATGTAATTGTGGATACAGAATATGCCAAGTTTGAATAGTTAAAATAGAGATTATGAGAAACATGGCTAGATCAACCAATATAGTGTTAGACAATTGGCCATCTTATTATTCCAATATTTACAAGAAACTAAAGATCACCCAAGCATTGGTTCGACTAGTGGAATTCAAGAGAGAAGAGATCATTGATGCAAGAAGTTGAGATGGGTTAAGCACACAACTTTTGTAGGAAAGGGAGATAGAAGAGGAGTTGGAAACATGAGAGAGAATGGTTCCAAGAAAGGAATATTGCACAAATGGAGACAACAAAAGCAATGTTACATATTTGTACAACTCATCAACAAGTTATGCACATGAAAGAAAAACTTAGTCCCGAGTTGGAAGAAATACATAATGCATCTTTGATTGTTAAGATGGACTATTTGGTTGACATGAAGCACACCATATAGTAGTAGAACACGCCTTAGAGGAGTAATAGAATTTTAAATAAAGGTTGATTTCCATCAAAGAAAATGTTTACAAGGTACGCATGGATGCCATTGGGAAGACAAAGATAGTTGAGCCAAAGGAGCCACCACCCCAATGTGCATCACCAAGGAATTTGTTCTCCCATACCAATGCTTTTTTGAACCAACCATCGATCATAGTTGAACATGTTGGGATGGGTTAAGAACACAACTTTTGTAGGAAAGGGATATAGAAGAGGAGTTGGAAACATGAGAGAGAATGGTTCCAAGAAATTAATATTGCACAAATGGAGACTGCGGAGGCAATCTTACATACTTGTACAACTCATCAACAAGTTATGCACATGAAAGAAGAACTTAGTCCTGAGTTGGAAGAAATACATAATGCACCTTTGATTATTAAGGTGGAATATTTGGTTGACATGAAGCACACTATATAGTAGTAGAACAAGCCTTAGAGGAGTAACAAAGTTTTAAAGAAAGGTTGATGTCCATCGAAGATAATATTTACAAGGTATGCATGGATGCCATTGGGAAGACAAAGATAGTTGAGCCAAAGGATCCACCACCCCAATGTACATCACCAAGGAATTTGTTCTTCCATACCAATGCTTCTCTGAACCAACCATCGACCATAGTCGAACCTGCAGAACCAATAACATATAAATTAACAAGTTTTGAGAAATCTTATGTATTTGTATAGTATGTTGAGAAATAATTCGATGTATTTTTTTAAAATTTTGCATCCATCTCCACCCTACTTTAAGGAAAATAAGAGTTTTAGGTTGGGGGAGATGTTGTATGAGCTTAGTTGACTATTTGACTAGGTTAATGAGTCGACTATAGTGATATTTGTATGATTCAACCAAGTAGTCGAGTTAATCGACCAACTAGTCAAATTGTTTGACAAAGGTAGTTACAATAGTTATAAATACCTCCCTTCTATGTAAATAATATAAATACATAGCACCTAACATTATAATCAAGAGAGAATTATCAACAATCAACACAAACTACTGATTGATGGCCATATAGCTACTTCTCTCTCACTTTCTCCTCCATATGTGTGTATGCTTTTGTAAGATATAAATTGTATAGTATGGTTTATTGATGCATTGTTGGTAACTAGATTGCACTATAATCCCTCATATCACAACAATCCACAACCTGACAAAAGATGGAATAATGTGTCACATTTTATGGATAACAAGTCATGGCATGCTCAACCCAACTTAACGACCATGATCACCCCAATATTTCATAAGACAAGCATACCACACTCTTGGGGTAAATTGAACCCTGGTGGAAGGAATATAACCTCCTACCCTTAACCAATGAATCAAGCCCAAGAGGTGGTGATATATAGCTATGACTATTTACTCATATTTTTTTTTGATATTTTATTATGTATTTATATACGATACTTGTTTCTATTTCCATTCAACTGCATAGTTTTGTATGTATAATTACATGATTTTCTAAAGCAACTCTATTTTCTATTTGGCTTCATTTCATGTTTGGGTATACTTTCTTCATGCTTTTATACCACACATATGGAATACAAGAAACATAACCCACGCCTTCATGAAGGTGAGTGGGTCACTTGTGTTGACCTATAGATTAGTAGCTTTGTCCTAGTTTCCACTTTGTGTTGGAACACTATGGATTATTGATTTTTCCATCCAACAACATCACAAACTTTCCCCATTTTCTTTTCTCCCTCTCTTTTATGCACCATGTGTTCTCTTTATCTCCTTAGATTATCTTTTATGTGCCATGTGTTCTCTTTATCTCCTTAGATTAGTTAATACTTGACATTTTTATATTTTTCTTTCATTGTCATGCTTTGTTTGCTTCCATGCTTGACTCGTGTTGATATATCAAGTCATAGATCTCGATCTTCAATGGATTCATACTCTTGCCATGGTGGTAAAATCAAGAGTTTATAATTTTCACTTCACAACCTCCATGCACAGAGCACCCTAAGATGACATGAATGATACATATACACCTCCATGGTAAAATCACAAATGCAAATTTTTTCCAGAGACATGCCCCTTTATATGGTCCAAATATATAATTTTTTGGTCGCCAACTTAGATTTGACGCCTCATTTAATTATTATTGGACCCATACAAGGGTTTTATGGCATTTACCCTTGGTATTTTCCTTATTTTTTTCATGTTTTATTACTTTGGACCACATCTAAACATGCTCGACAACCCTTATCAAGATTATTTGTGTCCCATTTGATGTAGATTCGATGTCTTTCAAAAACCTATGGCACAAAAGACCTTCCTTTCCCAATATTCCTACAGATTGCTCTCTATCCCCTACAGTTTGGGGAGATACCCTCATATATCAGTAAAAAAGGGCAACTAATTCCCCAATATTCCTACAAATTGCTTTCTATCTCCTACAGTTTGGGGAGATACCCTCATATATCAACAAAAAAGGGCAACTAATTCCCTTAACTTGTAGGTCTACAATTTTACTCATCTTAACAATGAATAAAGTATAAATAGGTCATTGCTCACATTTTTTTACAATTAACCTCTTTGTAATTTTAGTTATACTCATCTCTAAAGAAATTGTTGATACTATTATATCATTGCTTGTTTTCTTTTGTTTTTTGTTGTGTTTTGGGCCTATCCTCTTTGTTTTTGGATTCGGCGATTGCATCATGTGGTTATTGTAGATCTCTCCCTCCTCACGTTAATCAATCGCCCCTTCCAAAATCCTACCTCAAAAGAAGGCTTTAGCTACATCTGATGGGGTAGGAGGTACATCCTTCTACTAAGGGCATTGGGTATCTCATACTTTAGTTTAGATATTTTTTGCTTTTGCTTGCTTATTTCATTATAAATGTGTGTGGAGATCGAAAAACCATTGTTTATGTTTTTTGTTTTGTAGGACAATAGCAATCTTCAAGTGCACGAGGAGGAATGGCCTCCTTGACTACAATGCATATTTTATTCTCTTTCCCTTTCGTTATCTAAGTAGCATTGTTAGAATAAAGATAGTTAAGAACTTTTCAATCCACTTATGAAATTACCCATATAAATCTTTTTCTCCTCTCCTGTATACACAATAAAATAAATTCGGTGAATCACCCTAAGTCACTCATTTGGTTTGTGTCTTTTATGCTCAAGGAAAACTGACTTTTTATTTAAATTTTCATTTCTATTTTTATATTGATCAACCAAGCTAAGTAGAATTCAAAGCATAATTTGAAAATATTTCTTTATTTTCTTTAATTTTTTTTTATCACCTTTTTAGTCTATTTAGCCTTGCAAAAAACTATGATAAATCATTCATCCTACATCTCATACCTAATCTACTTAGTTTTCCAACCACTTCTTCTCTTTATTTGTTTTCTTAGTCTTTCGTAAAAATTAAGTGGTAACCCCACTTGTAATGTACCCAACCTTCAAGCTAAGTCCCATTACTACTAAAAATGACCAAATAAAACTCTGATACCAATTTTAAATGCGTAAAAATGCACGACATGACATTCAAGCTCATGCAATTGTCCTTAACAATTAAAAACATGAATGCAATTAATTTAAACATGCACAAAATGAGTCATTTACCCACAACATGCAACAATAAATAAGCTAAGACTCAAAGTGAAATGCACAACAATTTATCTAGACATTTAACATAAAAGAAACATATCAGATAAAAACACTTATCTTAATAACAAAATGTGCAACCCACTGCAGAGGACGAATGTTCCTCCCAACCATAGATTTGTTGCTCCAGTTCTCAACAACAAGTCACCTTCAAGCTGGGGCTATGAATCCACAAGAGATGGTGGTTCCTAAGTCTGGCTATTGTCCCTTCTCATCAAATTAATTCCTATAGCCGTTCCAACCCACCAGCTCTCTCCCCTCAACCTGCACAACCCAAAGAATGAGATCCCCTTCTTTGTCACGCAGCCCCTCAAGCTATCCCACTTTCCTCTAGGGTTCCAACACAGGTTGGATAGGAAATCTCTCTGATGGGGACTCCAAGAATATATACTTGCAACCAAAATTGTCACAACAACAAATTACTTTCTCTCTTGACAATTTGTTGAATCGAAAAATTAGTCACAGGCCTACAACCTATCTCTCCATGAAAATTACATCTCTGACAAGTTGTTATACATGCCCACTATGGCTGCCTTCAAGCTTTTTGCACTTATAACTCTCTTGTTGTCTAAAAAGTTGCATATAAAAACTACTCTCTTTTCCCCTACAAATTTTCTTTTCTCCCATGCATGTTGACTCCCACAATTCCCAAGGTTGATTGTACTCAAGCCCATTCTCTCAATAACTATGTGAGATGACTTTACACACCCACCCTCTTACATGTATTCATTGATGACTTTGGGAACACTCAAACATAAAATAAAAGGTTCATACAAAATAATAATTGTATAAAAGTGGATTATGTTTAATAGACATGGGTAAATCGCCCCTCTTGTGGAAACTAAGCCCCAATATTCCATCATTGTCCGTCTCCATACATTTTATTTATATTTTCAATATACATCGTTCACAGATTACATCGCTTGACCCACGACCATACATTATATTTAAATTATACATTACTAATTTGGAGATTAAAAAAGAGGATGTTACACCATCTCTACTAGGATGTCCAAGCTACCAGTTTTCACCATGTCTTCAGAGAATTCAACAAAGTTGCAGATCAACTTTCAAAAGATGCTCTTACTATTCCAGAAGGAAAGATATCCTACTACCAATGGGAACCAGGAGGAATGCCTACAATAAAACATTTGTATATTTTCTGAATCCATCAATCTAGGTCATAGGAAATAGTATCAATACTATTTTTTAATGCTTTTTTTTTGGGCTTGGTATGATTTTTTTTGGGGGATTTCAGTTTTAGAAGTTAATATGATCTTTTTTGTAATCTGACAGTATTTCAAACAAAGCTTATTATCAGTCTATGACTGGGCTTTATGACCAAGAATACAAAAATGTAAAAAAAATTATATCTAAATATAATTTTGAGCTAATTTTCATTTAAAAAAAAGAAAGGTCTAGCCTTCTACTCTTAACTAACATTGTTTTATACTCAATTAGTTTAATTCTCTAAATATTCTTATTTTGAATCCTTAAATTAATTAACCTCCTAATCGAAAATGGTAATACTCCTACTTTTTTTCTAAATTGAAAGCATCTTTCCCCACTTAAAACACTTTGAACCTATATACACTTATCATTATTATAATAATGAAGATATCACTTTCTAGAGAAGGAAACCACTAGATTTAAAAAAAAAGACTTTCCAAAAACTTAAATGATAATATATATTAGCTTAATATATATTGGCTTAAGACCAGGAAACCACTAGATTTAAAAAAAAAAGACTTTCCAAAAACTTAAATGATAATATATATTAGCTTAATATATATTGGCTTAAGACCATCCAAAGCCAAAATGCTAACTTGGGACCACACTAATGGCAATGAATATAAAACCCAAAATAAACTATACAAAAGGTTTGTTTCATTCACAATGAGTTTATCGATAAATAGTTAATTTAATTTAGTTCCTAATTGGAAATGGTATTCCTCCTACTTTTTCCTAAATTGAGAGTATCTTTTCCCACTTAAAACACTCTGAACCTATAATCACTATTATAATGATGAAGAAATCATTTTCCAGAGAAGTAAACCACTAGATATAGATTAAAAAAAAAAAAAGACTTTCCAAAAACTTAAATGATAATATACTTATATTGGCTTAAGACCATCCAAAGCAAAAATGCTAACTTGGGACCACACTAATGGCAATAAATATAAAACCCAAAATAAACTATACAAAAGGTTTGTTTTATTCACAATGAGTTTATCGATAAATAGTTAATTTAATTTAGTTCCATAAACTATACAAAAGGTTTGTTTTTTTCACAATGAGTTTATTGATAAACTATATATAAGAAGAATATAATATTTTAATTTCGACTTTGATGTTGCAAAGAGTTAGTTCCATCAAGAAATGAAACTTAGAAAAGGAAATCTGAAGCATTTAGAGGTTGGATTTATATTTTCAATTGACATCAATATAGAAACTATTTGATTGAAAAAGCTTTTAAACTAAGAAAATTTATTTCAGTTTATTGTTTGGAGTCTTTTATTTATTAATGTGTATATTTAATATATTTAATTTTTTTTTCTAATTTTTTTTTAAATTGGTCTTTTGAAAATTATATTAAAATCCTTTAACAGAGAAAATAGGTGAATAAATGGAACTTCTAAACAAGACAAAAGCGATATGCAAACATTCACTTTTCATAGATATAATTTGTCATATTATTATATGATAAGTAAAGATGGTGAAAATAACAAAGGATTAACTCAATAGTTATTATATGATAAATAAAGATGGTGAAAATAACAAAGGTGGTCGTAAATATTAGTATTTGGTTAATATTGTGTCAACTAGATATTTAATTAATATCATATCAATATTTAGTTTGAATTTTCGTAAATTAAACATTTTAATTTATATTAATAAGTTTATTAAAAATATCATTTACAAAAGGAAAAAAACATTTTAAATTTTCTTAAAAAAATATTTTTTTTATTGGGGAATTGGTAATTGGCGGTTCTCATACTCCGTTGGCTATCACTATAATTCCAGGTGTAATCATCCAACCCACAAGAATGGCGTAAAGTAAATCCAAGTGAGAATCAAACATGAAACTTCATTTTACAAAAAAAAATTCATTTACACAACACTTATCAATCCATCTACATCCGTACAGGGAAAATAAATTATTATATATATATATAAAGCTTAAAGTTTAAACAAAATTCTTAAATATATAAAGGGGTAATGAATTATGAGAAGCATAATATGGTTAAACAACTATGTAAAGTTTAATTTTTTTTTAAAAAGACACGATCCATTTGGTGTGAAATTGTACTTATTGCATTAAAAATTATGACGCATTTATATGTGAGATGTTATATTGTTTTAGTAAATTTTTATTTATTAAATTAATTTTATTATTATATTTATTTATTTTTATAGGTGATAAATTTATATTAATTTAATTGTTAATTGGTAGGATGATAGTTATTCTATTTTTTATTTGTAAATGTGTGTTGATTTTTTGTTGTTATTTAAAAAAAATATTCCACTTAAAATTATTTGTTAGTAGTCTATAAGGGGGTAAACTTAAAATCCTGTGAGATGCCACTGAGTCTTGGGTCATTAACCTATTTCCTTGCATCCAAAAAAGACGAGCTCTTAGCCAATTAAAAGTAATTTTAAGTCTTACTCCATGACCAAAAGGGCGGTGTGTTGAGGATTTTCTTCCACATGTGAGGAAAATCTCATTTGTTAATCTAGGTTGTAAGCTAAACAATAGACAATTGTTAGTTGACAAGACAAGCACAACAGTATTACTACAAAAAAATAAAACAAAAAACATTAATGCAACTAGATTACAAATTTAACCATAGGAATGTCATTTAAATACAAGAAATTGGAGGGAAACAATATTTATATATTAGTCCAATGGTGATCCGAAAAGATCTTTTAAAGACAATGGTTGAGTTTTAAAACATGAGTTGAATAGCCATTTAGGAATTGAATGAAAGAGGAAGAATTAATGATGAAACATGGCAACCATAAAGCAATATACAAATCTGGAAATAAGCATGAAGAAACAACAAACCATAAACAACAAAGTTGATAACGGAGTTCGACAATCTCGCCTACGTCTTCGGGCCTTTGTCTCAGTGGGTGAGGCTTTCTTATTTATGTTCAAAGCTTCAAATGTACATCATAAAAGTGCCAAATTGATTACAAACTGATCTGGTGGTGTTCTTCCAGATCTCAAGAACCCAACAAAACTGACGACACTGAAAACAAATGAATGAAGCTCCCAGAAATGGCCTTCAAAGGTGCTCTCCTCAATGGCTTCCCTGCATAAAAATGGCTTTGGCTCAACAATTCTTTAGCATTTTCCTGTTCTCCACTTCCCTTCATGGCTTCAAGAACCTCTGGTTTATATAGACTCGAAGTTGGTAACAATCTCTCAACTTCTCCTCAAGATCTGGCCTAAAAAAGGGCTCCAGATCCTCCAAAAATGGTCAAAATCCCTCCAAACAGGCTCAAAAATCACTAAAAATCATATTATATGGTTGAAAAACCCACAATTGGGAAAAATGCAGGTGCAACCCCCAAAATCCGAGCTCCTAGTCGTTTGCGCGCCTCCATGTGGCCCCGGGCTAGGCTGGCGCTGGCCCTTAGCCCTTAGCTCTCGGCGCTTGGTTGCAGGTGTGGCCATGTGGCCCTATCATAAACCTCCACGTGCAAAACATGTGGTAAGCCCTGCCCCTTGGTCAGCAGGCTAGCTCAACCGACTGAGCGCTAATCCCTTTACACGCGCTAATAGCTTGGAGGTCTGAGTGATATGGGTCGTTATATGGAACATCATAAACCGGGACCACAACTTAAACGAAACAAGGCTACACATCGCACGCTAAACCATAGGGTAAGTTTTTATGTAGAGGTCATATGTAATTTGCGTCGGGGGATGGGGCCTAGCCCCAACCCTTTTCTCCACCGACATTTCATAGTGTGCAATTCAAAAGGTTTTAAATACATATATGGTTAAGTAACACAGTGTGGGCAGGCTGGTAGCCCTGCCCAGCCAAACCTCTCTGCCCGGACCGGAGGTCACGGGTTCGAATCCCGTAGAACCCATAAAATTTTGCCAATGAACCGACCAATGGAGGGGTGCCACATGGCAGCCCAAGACTGGGTCACATGGCACCATGCTATTTGCCTAGCTAACAACCACGTGTTAGATGATGACCAGTCCACGCAACTACCAACGCGTCTACCTTGTCAGTGCGCCAACTATACCTGCCATGTCAATGTGTGCCACATGTCACAATTTGACTCGTCCACATATGCACCTGCCCACATCAGCGCATGTCCACGTCAACATGCCAACACACCCTGCCACATCACATGTACAATCATACGGCCTGTACTTTCATCTGCTACGTTAGCACTGTATGGACTGTACAATCATCAAATTTTGCATGTTTGGCAAAATGAACAGAATGCGATATCTTTCGCATACGACATCTGTTTGAGCTCATTCAAGTTGTGTTGGGTTCGTATCGATGAGCCCTACGCACAGATCCGTTTTGAAGCCAATCTGAGCACTTTGATTTTTAGGCCTTCCTGGACCCATTTTGGTTCCGGGATCTAATTCTGGATCAAATGGAAAACCATGAAATGAGTAACAAGATATGGGGGGAATGGTTGGATGAAAATGTGCTCAATAACTCTCCTTGGGATGGGTCCTTTTGCTTATTGAAATCCCTTTCTAACAATGGTAGATATGTGTAGACACCAATCCAAGATCTTCATACACAAAGTACTTCTGACTTCACCTTCATTCTTCATAGCTTCAAACCCTAGTCACATTTATCCTTCATGCCCTAGTGAGCCACATAAAATCATTCTTAGGATATGATCTCAAAATGCAGCATCACGACCTCATAATAACGCACATCACAACATCACATTCTCAAAATAGTGCACATTGCAACATCACAAACCTTTAGTCTTTCATAACACACCTTGAGAACAAGAAAGTGTTGGACATTGTGTTCAACGTTTTCCACGAGTTTCCCGACATGGGTTAACCCCCTCTCATGGATCCTAACTCTGACGATTGTGGCAGAGATTAGTTCCTGTAGGTTTTGGTCTAACAGAAATCGTAGTCCAAC
>ML801444.1:12164-74913 GCA_009831015.1 Picea engelmannii | reverse complement strand
GGAGATTGTTGGACATTGGGTTCAACATTTCTCGTGAATTTCACGACATGGGTTAACCCCCTCTCGTGGATCCTAAATCTAGCGATTGTGGCAGAGATAATGTCTACAAGTTTTGGTCTAATGACAATTGTAGTCCAACAAAAAGACCTCAAGAAAATCCCCCAAACTTCTCTTGCACATCTTTAGATTCCAAAAAGAAACCCCATCTCCTTTAGTGCACCTCATATCACTTATGCGCACCTCATACTTGATTTCTTGCTTGGTTGCACTAGAAATGCACACATCTATCATGTATTTATAGTATTTATGTCCTCACTTTCAGGTCGACTTGTAAATACTGGCTGAGTCGACCTTATTCTAGCTGGGTTGTCGAATAAAAAAATCATATCTCCTCATTCCTAAGGAGTTAGAAGGAATGTCATATACCGTTGGAAAGGTATCGAAATAAGATTTCCAACCATATAACATATGCTCCCATTTGAGCTAGGTATTTATGGTAAACATTCCTTCAAATATATGGTATCCAAATTGAGCATCAATAATCCAAAAACAATGTTTCCAACAATCTCCATCTTACAATCTTTATCTTGGACATATGTGCCCCCCCCTGTATTTGACATCAAGGACAACAATATTTCCAACAATATCCCCCTTTTCCATTGATGGCAACCCTTAGTCGATTTCGATACTCCCTATGTCTGCAACTTTCCTTGTGTCTGCAAATCTTCCTATATTTGTAACTTCTCCCCCTTTGACATCAATGAAAAATGGATCCCCCCCCTGAGCTTGTGCTTCCCTTCAAGTACTCTAATGTGCAATTTAAAAGTATATGTCCAACTGACCATTATCTAGGATGTTTCTAGTACAAGCATCCAACACTAATCCTTCTATTTGATTCTTTTTATTGATCAACCTTCCACTCCAAAGTCATGACATTGATCTTTTGAATGGGGTGAAGCTTTAGTATTGACTTTATTTGTTTCTTCCTCCACATTCCTTTTTGCAAAGGACCAATCAAATGACTTCTCTTGTCCAAAAGAGTACTATAAACTTGGATTTCCATTTTCACAAGGAAATGTCCTAGCCTTACCTTTTCTATAAGTGAGGTGTACATGTCTTGAGTGAGAATCAAAACAATGAATCTCCCTACCATCTTCATCTAGCTTATCACATCCTTTCTCATAACAAACAATTTCATCTCTCCATGTTTCTTTCTTTTGCTTCCTTTTTCAAACCTTTGAGTATTCTTCTCTATGCTTGATAAGAACATATTCTTCCTTGTTTTTTTTTTAGGAGGTCCGACTATATTGATTCTAGAGTAACATGCTATGTGCCCATAGTTATTTCACTTATAGCATTCGATATTGTAATCAAGTAGAGCTGAAAATGAATTGTAGTTTATGTTAGCAAACCCATGAGAACTTCTGGTTTTGTTGCTCACATAATCATTCTTTGAGGTCTTATAAAAACCTCTATTTCTATCTCTCACACGATCACTTCTTGCATAACCTCTATAATCTATTGACTTGTGACCAAAATTGTTGTAAGAAAAAAAATAGCCAAGAAAGAGATTTTGGTATCGGTTTGTGAAAGGCCTTCTTGGTGGAACAACTCTTTTGAACTCATTCTTGTTATTTTTTTTAGAAGACTCAGGTTTATGCTAGTTATCATTGTCTTTCCTGCTACTAATTTCATTGTTGATGGAGGCTTTGAGAATATTGGCATAGCTTTTAGGATTTTCTTCATTTTCCTTTTTTGATGGCTTTATGACCTTAATGCTTGCATCTCCTTCAAGGGTTTTTTGTTTTTCGTCGCAACCAATATATGTCTTGATGAATGGTGACCTTTGCTAACTAAGAATATTAACTAATATTTAAATACTCTTTCCAAATATCAAGCTTCTATTCAATTGATCAATTGTTTTCTCTAGTTCCTTTCTTAAGGAAACGATTTCAACCTCTAGCTTCTTGCAATTTTCTTCCTTTTCTTTCAACTGGATTCTCACCACTTTTTCTACCCTTTTTGCCTCTTCTAGTTGAGTTTTCAATATGATAATTGTCTTCTTTGTTTCTTCAAGATCAAGATCCTCCTCTTCATATTTCTACAATTGTTCTTTCTACTTTATATTCTTTTTCTTAAGCCTGCCTATTTCTTCTAAGGCACTAAAGAATTTTGCTTCAAGATCTTCTTCTTCTTAATCTAGTTTTTCTATATGATTATCTTCATTTTCTTCATCAACAGACTTTGTTTCCATGGTTATTGAGAGAGATTCTTCTTCATCATCACCATCTTCCCTTTTTGCATATGGACACTTAGTAGAAAAATGTCCTATTATACTACACTTAGAGCATTGGAAGGGTAATTTACATTTGTATTTGTCAGGTCCTCCTTTTAGCTTTCCCACAAATTGTGCTTCTTTTGTTCCTAATTCATAGCTGAACAATCACTGGATCTCTCTTCATAAATGTTTTGTAGCTTGTCTTGAATCTTTTTATCTGATGTACACTTCATTACCTTGACAATATCATAATCTGATAGGCCACTCAAGATAACATCTATTGCTTTTTCATTGTTTTCATTTGACTCCTTCCCAACTTCATTTGTATAACCTTTTATGACTTATTCCCAAATATCAAACCCAAGGGCTTTCAAATATGTCTTCATTCTTATACTCCATGATGCATAGTTTGTTCCATCGAACAAAGGAGCTTTTTTTATAGGGAGAACTTCTTTACAATCCATATTTGCTCATGATCTGCCTTCCAATGGTTAAATATTTTTATGAAGGAACTCTCTCTGATACCAATTGTTGAACTTATGCTTATACTGAGAGGGGGGTGAATCAATATATGATACTTTTCACTTTATTTAACCAATCATCAATCATTCATTAGTTGAGAAACAATAATCACATATAAACTCAAATCACAATGCATGGAGTTTAACATGGAAACCCAATCGAGAGAAAACCATAAAATTATATTTATAAATGTATGTAGGTACCAACCTATTGTTATAAATATTGTAGGCACCAACCTATTGGAGACACCAATCTCCTTAACTAAGCACCAAATCAACAAGATGTAGGTACCAACCTACTCGAGACACCAATCTCCTCAACTAAGTACCAACTCAACAACACATGTAGGCACCAATCTACTGTTGCAATATTTGCAAGCACAAACTTGCTGGAGACACCAATCCCCTCACCCGAGCACAAAATAAACAAGATATGTGTAGACACCAATCTAAGATCTCCATACACAATACTTTTTACTTCACCTTCATACTTCATAGCTTCAAACCCTAGTCACATTTAGCCTTCATGCCCTAGCGAGTTGCATAACATCATTCCCAAAATATGATCCTAGACTACAACATCACAACCTCATAATGGCACACATCGCAACATCACAATCTCAAAACAACGCACACTGCAACATCACTGACCTTCAGTCCTTCATGGCGCACCTTGAGAACAAGAAAGACCCCAAGAAAATCCCCCAAACTTCTCTTGCATACTTTTAGATCCCAAAAAGACACCCTATCTCCTTTAACACACCTCATATCACTTATACACACCTCAGAATTGATTTCTTGCTTGAATGCACTGAAAATGCACACATCTATCCTGCATTTAAAGTATTTATGTCCTCACTTTCAGGGCTAACCTGTAAAGACTGACTAAGCCGACTTGAGTTTTATGGCTCGGTTGTAAGATGAAAAAATTAATATCTCCTCATTCTATAGGAGTTAGAAGGAATGTGATATATCATTGGAAAGGTCTTAGAATAATATTTCCAAACCTATGCTCCTATTTGAGCTAGATATTTAGGGTAAAAATTCCTTCAAAGATATGGTATCCAAATTGAGCATCAATAATTAAAAAACATTGTTTCCAACAATCTCCATCTTGCAATCTTTATCGTGGACATATGTAGTCTTTGTCTATCTTTGACATCATTGACAATAATATTTCCAACATTCCCATGCTCATGAAATTATCAAAATACATTACAATAGAATACATGGCTATTTTTAATCATGTTCGAACATTGTGATCACATGTATAGTGATAAAAATGGCAATGATTGGATCGTAGTGTTGTGACTGAAAAATCCTTTATGTGGAAAATTTTGTTCCCCATGGAAGTGTTGATACCAAAAAATACTATTCACTGGGAGGGACATTGGATCTTGTAGGGATCCATATAAAGAGAGATCCGACTCGAGAGCATTGATATCCATACAAGCCTAGGAGTCTTCGACTATAACTAGAATATTGCAACCATCACAATGTACAACTCACTCCTATGTGATAATGATTCGATGTCGAACATTGAGGTTCCTACTGAATCATAGAGAAATAATGAGTCCCTCGGTTCAATCCAAGGTTCACCATCAACCATGGAACTGGGAACCAAGGTACACACACTCCCAAAATAATATGTGTCGATGTTCATGGGAGTGAAGATGCGAGAGAGAAGGACGAGAGGTCCCTCAAGATCAAAAGGGTATGTCAAGTAACCAATTGTAACCGACTAAGATTCTGATAATGACACATGAGATTTGGCCAATGAGGATGGGATTCAAGACTTCCCTAGGGTGGGGCATTAATGATGGTTGAAAGGGGTGATAGAAACAACCAACCAATCACAGCGTAACATGATGTTGAGAGATAACTCTCAGGAATCTGATCTCTAAGCACAAAGATATGGCCCATTGAATTTTCTTGGGCACTTTCTCTCTCTTAGGTCATCAATCCCACGTGGCACCACACGTGCCAAAAGACATGGCATTGTATGATCAAATTCTAACTTCACATTTTTTTATACATGACACATCATGAAAGATATTTTTCCTTGTGCTATACTATACCTCTGAAATATTTCTATAGCACCAAAAAGTTTATTCTCACGTGACATGTCACATCAAAGACAAATTTCACTCCTACGACAATGCTTTCTCTCTCTTCCTTATCACATTTGGAAACCTTTTGATGTTGACACCATATCTCATCACTCACAATTTTCTTATTGCATCTAAAATTTTTTCTCGTGTGACATATTGCATATGGGAAAATTCCCCCCCTTGAAAAAAGGGCTCTCTCTCTCTATCACATCGGGGAATTTTTTTACTTCAAGTGACATATCACACGAAGTTTATCTTCATGTGATATGACGTGTTGCACAATATTTGTCATGATCGTGATGTGAATTCTTTCACCCTTATTCTTTACCTTTACTCTATGCTTCCTTTTGTCTTCTTCCAGCTCGTGTTGTATCACATCAACCAAAGTTTCAATGTTTACGACGTATCAAAAGAAATTATTTTTCTTGTGACATGTCACTCCTTCCATAGATTTATGTCATCACATCCTTCTGTATTTTCATTCCTCGTGATACATTCCCTCTTGGCTTCTCCCTTTCCTTTATTAGATAATGGAAAAACTTCAAGGGTGTGGTGTACTGCACGAAGTTTATCTTCGTGTGATATGTTGCATATAATGAAGTTTATCTTCACGCGATACATTGTGTTGCATGATTATTTGTTTCCCCATGACATTGTCCTTCTTCCATACTTTTCCTCATTTCGTGCCCCCAAAAAACTTTACGAGTGCGGTGTATCACACCACCAAATTTTTTGCTGCAATATGTTGCACTACACACTGTTTTTCCATGATGCGATAGCCAATCTGTTACGAGGAAAATCTCTCTATGGCTAGGGAAAACCACAACAGACGAAAATGAATCCATAAATCAAATCTATTCTCAAGTATGATATATAAAAAAATATGCTAGCAAGAAAAGATAAAAGGCCTATCTTGTCCAAACGTTCGACAAAGTCCACCGTTGAGCACTTGACCCAAAGAAATATACCTACAACTAGTCCTCAACAACAAAGCAAAGCAAGCATATGGTGATAATATATGATGTTAGCACATTCAATAACATAATCCATTAATATACATAAAAAATATGCCCATGGAACAATAATTCAAATATTTGCAAGATATCAATTGGACAAGAAAAGAGTATTTCTATTAATATATGATCAACATAAGTGAAAAAGTTATAGACTTCCATGTCGGCACAGTTCAAAACCAAGAAACTAAGTTTCTTCTAGCTGGGCTTCCACCACTTCAATCCTCTCCCAAAGGAAATATCATAGAAGAGAGACAATGAAGTTTTCAATCAATAAGGGAAGAGCTTGGGGGATGAACACTCTGTTCAGACTTAAAGGACAAAGGGATGCAGACTCAATATGAAGTGAATAATTCCTCCAAAGTAACTTTTCTCTCAAAGTTGAATTCTTTCTCCTCTTTTCCATAGCTTGGAGTTGGCCCATTTATAGCCTTCAAATGGAATTGAAGGGCTGAGTCGAAACATTTCCAGTATATGGAAGGCCAAGGATCATTGATCTCCCGTCGTGACATGGAAACTCGACACCATTTTTCATTTTTGGGCACAAATCTCAATGTACATGGGCTATAGTGGTGCAACCCGCGTATACGCATGTTGTATAGTAGGCAAGGTGCATACATGTGGAAAAAAATTATTTTTAGCTCTGGGATTTGCAAAAAGGGATGAAAAGTCTGCATAGGGAAATGGAAAAAGCCTTATGTGCAAGATTGCATAGGGTGAGACAAATCTTGCTATAATAGATGCCCCCTAATGTGTGAGGTCAAAGGAGTATCTACAATGGCTGAAATACATTATAAAAACCCAGAAGTGGAGTGATGGGGAACCAGCTGGAAGAACTAGTTGCTCATTACATTCTGCACTGACTTTGCATACATGGCTGCCAATTTGAATTACACTGCAGATCCATGTGAAAATATACCAAACAACTGTCCATGGCCATGAATAGGAAAACACAAATATGGTTACATGCCAAAGGCTTTCATAGTCACGAACAAGGCTCAATACAACCAGTCTTAAAATCAATCTGAAGATATATGTATACAATGGAGTACAATCTGATCTCCCATGATCACTGAAGTCATATAGGTAGTGGTCCAATGAAAAGGAAGCAACATCTTAGGAAAGCTGCGACCACATACGAATGTCTTCAAGTCTTCTATACAATCCACCAAAGGTGCAAGTCTACATCATGTGAATAAAGGAGTTGAGGTTGAACACAATGAGACATCGTTTGATTACCGGTCATTGAGGTATACCGTTAACAAATGCAAGACAGTCTACCGATGATGAAAGTAGGTATCAAGGCACCGAGTACATTCTTACAAGTGTGAATAAAGGAGTCGGGGTTGAGCACTTGAATAATCCATCGATTAGAAGACATTGATGTATTCCCAACTATCGATGGCGAGAGAATCTGCCACTAATGACTACAAGCCTCAAGTTCCTCATAGGACTCCATGTCTCATTTCCAAAATAGATGAGATGAAGTCGATAGAAGGAGACCCGCTGAAAGGAGAGAATTAAAGAATCTCTCATCATTCAACACAAGGTACAAAGCAGGAGCTTCATGATTTGGAGGAAATCGGACGAAGAACATGTTCACGAACCAATGACCATGTGCGTATTTCGTGTGTTCCAATTGCAAGCGGTACACAAAAAAGACCCTCTGAATAGAAGCCAATGAGGAAAACTGTTGACAAAGGCGAGGAAACCACCAATAAGACTAATGGAATCCAAGACACTGCATTAATCCCAATGTGTGAATAGATGTATTGCCGTCGAACACAAGGGAAACCACCCAGTCAACGACCAATGATGAAATTTCGACCGTTGGGTTCAAGGTTACCTACCGATGATGAGAGTAGGACCAGTGTGCATGATAGGACTACAACATCGTGTGATTCTGAGACAAATTGAGGGTATGGCTGACATGTAAAGTCGAGAGTTCTGAGGAATGGCTGACACAGGTTGATAGACATCCTTTGAACAAGAGCATGAGACATATGGAAGACTCTGACATCATAGACTCAATGACAAAACCATGAGATGTAGGAGGCATCAATGAAATTCTCCATAGGGACTGGAAGAGTAACCAGTCGGTGGAGAAAAATCTTTGTAATGAGCTCAGCTTTCTAAGGCCATGCTAAACCCAAAATTATGGTGACAAATGGACTCAATAACTTTGTTCTATGTTCAAAGGTGACATGAATGCTTCCAATATAATATAATACTCCCTTCTTGTCCGTCTTTTTTTGTTTTTTCATAGTCAAATGAATGCTATGATACAAAGGAGGAAACGAGTGTCACAAGTAAGCAGAACTAGTTCCAACAGTGGAACAAACCTATGCTTAATGTAAGGATATGCATGCAGGAGATGGACACTCAGGAGAATGTTCCCTCCTGGGTATAGGGTGTCAAATTGCGAAGGATATAAACAAGGCTCTGCTTGGTTGACGATGCAAAACTGTTGAGGCAAATGGTTTATAACGCAAAGCAAGAACTGGTTATAGGATCAATACTACAAGCAAGGGCATGATACGCAATCACAACTTAATGCCAAAAAATTTCCTTTTCCATAAGCTTAGTCTACTTGGTTTGAAAAAGAGATAAACTTGTACCAAATAGACGTCCTTTCAAATCCAATTTACGAGTGTGAAAGAGACAAGTTCACTCGACAATTTTTTCGCTTTTTGAAATGAGTTGGAAAAGAGATTAAATTAAACTCGGTTGGGAGTCCTCTAGGTATAGGTAAACATGTTTATGAATGATAAATGAGGCTCAACATAAAGTCATGTATTAGCTATAAGGGACTCCCGATCCTACAGAAAAAATCTCGGCATGGGCACCAAATGGAGCAGAGGATCTAACTAGGGTATCCATGTTTGGTAAGTCTCTACCACTCGATAACGACACGTCTTATAGCAGATGGGAGGTTCTATGTCACAACAAATGGGTTTGTACTTAAGGCATATAAGTGACAGTTATAGGACAATGCAAATGTGGATAGTGGAATGGATACCTATCCTATATGCTGGGTAGTGAAAATACCTGCCCGTGGTTACTAACGGTCAACATAACGTTGAAATCCGTAAGAATCCCTAGTGGAAACTACAAAAACCAACTCAATCCACTATTGTAGTAGTTCATTAGGAAAAAATATGACTTGAAACTATAGAAAGTGGGTAAAAACTGCTATAAATAGTAACAAAAACCAAAGTTTACTATGTCATTTTGACTTTTTACCCAAATAGTGAAAATTGGACCAAATTACCTCTGATCTTCAACTGGTGATTATGAGAGCGTCGGGTGACAAAATCAGAGACCATTTGGACTACGTAATTCCTGATCCCCTCCTCTTCCTTTCTAGTGGATTATATTTTTAAATTAGGTTTCAAAATTTGAGTAAATTAGGGCGCAAATTGATTATTTTGGTGTACGCGAGCTACCACTCATCAGGTTGCGTATAACTGTGTAAAATACAAGACGTGTGTACTCAACCCTATACGCGACTGTTAATGTTGCAACCCACGTACAATTCCGTAAACAAGGTTTTCTATGGTTGCTAACTCAAAATTTGATATTTCTCTAGCAAGATAGTGCTAGAATGGAGAGAAAGGGAACATGAGGAGGTAGATGTTGCTGTGGAAAGAGATCCGGGGGCCCAAATGGCCTTGAAAAGATGCAACTTGTACAAATTTTGGGCATTCAAAGGGATGAGGGGCCAGGTGAGGTTTCTTGAGTTGCTTATGGATTACTGTGATCCTGACAATGAGAGCTTCAACCTCGATGGGAAACCATTGAGGATTAAAGTCGAGGATATATACTTTTTGATTGGGTTATCGCACTAGGGTGAGGTGGTGAAACTCAAATTTTGAGGAGCTGGGAGAGGTATGAAGATAGAGGAGTACATAGACGCTCACTGTGTAGCAGGGTTCGAGAAGTTTAGGAGTCAACACCCTATCCGAGCGATAAACAATCTCAACCTCAAGATTGTTGTCCTCGTTTTGACTAGGATCATAGGATCAGCTTTGTTGCACCATGCATCGAGGCCGCTCATGTTCTATTATGTAGAGTGCTTGATACCCATGGTATACAATTGGTGTACCTCATTACTGGCTAATACGAAGAGCCAGTTGATAGAGTGCAACCAGGGTGACAAGAGGAACTTTAGGTTTGCCTCTATCTTGTGCAGCGTTTTCTTCGAACGGGTTCTAGGTTTGGGACCTAGAGTCAAGATCATTCCGAGAGGACCTCACGATCCAGGCATGGCACGGTGGATCGAGGTAATGAGATGGAATGGGGGAGGTAGGGTGCCCACACCCTACAATGATGATTTATTTTACTGGTGGAGGCGACATGTCATTGCTTTGGATGACTACCCCTATGCAGGGATCGACTTCAGAGGGGACCCTGACATGCCATTACCACTAGGGACCGCCTATGGGGACATAGGTATGTCAAATGTTTTTAAATATTTCATTTTTTTTTGTATTTTTGTATATTAAAACAAAAATATTTTTGGATGATGCTTAAGTACTCACTAGACACTTGTGTGATGCAGACGTAGGTCCGCGACAACCGGATGGGCTTCCATGATATCGTCGGAGGCACCCGGGGGATGAGACGGCAGGAGGAGAAGCCGAGAGAATCCTTCAAAACGTGCAAGGCAACTTGTCTCGTTTGACACATAGGATTCTGATGGTTTAGGTAGAGGATTCATCAGAGGCCATGCAGCGAAAAGTATTTGGTGTGCCCAGAGCTTGGGTGCGACTCTTTCAGTGTCTCACAAATGTCGTAGTTTGTTATCATGACACAGATCCGATGCCACATTCATAGATGTCGTGGATCTTGTATTATCGGCTGTATATGTGTATTGAGGGTGTTAGCCCCAATTTTGTACTAAAAGCACCATATTTTTTGAAATATATATATAAAACAAGGATCTTTGGCTTTACTTATATTACAATGTGTACATTGATGAAATGGTTTTGTTTGCTTTAGTTGTGTGACAAATTTCAATCTAAAACAAAATTAGCATAAGCATCAGATACATAATTAGAATTCCCAAGTATGTGATAATAAGTAATAAAATCAAAGTGTCGTTCTAAAAGACGTACTCGTAGAATCGTCGGAGTAAAGTAGGATCACTCACGCCATAACTGTCGTTCAACTGACATACTACTAACTGGGAATCTAGGAAAACCTCTAAAGAGCGAATACCATGAGAAAAACATCATGCAAAAGTTCTATAACTACGCTATATTCGACCACATTATTCATGGATGACCCTAAACATATGCCACCTGAAGACACCAGTAGACCCTCGAGTGATTAAACCACCCAAGCGGTGGAAGCCAAGTTCTGTGTATGACGACTGGCTCTGTCTGCGAATCTGAGGTAGATTGAAGACTTCGTTGACATCTGGCAACCAAGGGAAAACTCGATAAGCAAGTTGAATACGAAAAGGAAAGGGAAAATATATATACACTAAATTACATTAGTATACAAAGAGTTACGCCCAAGCTTGGGGCTCAAGCGTAATATCTTTTCAAGTAGAGCCCATTCCTGGGCTCGACCAACATATTCCCTTCATAATCTTCTAACACATAGGATCCTTTTTCTAAGACACGTCGCATGATATAGGGACCGTGCCACATGGGGTTAAACTTGCCTGCCCCCAACGATTATTTGTCTTGATCATATTAAATGAACAAGTCACCCTCAACGTACAACCGAGGATAGACAAAATTATCATACTGGACCTTGACATGTCTTTTATTCGCCTCGATAGCCATAGAGGTGTCTCGACGCTGCTCATCAAGACTCTCTAGGTGTACAAGGTGTCGCTCAAGATCAAAAGTGTGAGGGAGGAGCACGACTGCCAATTTAAGAGAAGGGATTTCACATTCAATAGGTAATATCGACTCCACACCATATACTAACTGGAAAGGAGAAAATCCTGTGGTAGTCTTGACTGATGTTCGGTATGCCCAGAGTGTGAGATATAGCATAATATGCCAGTCTTATTTACTCTGGCTGACAATTTTCTGCAAAATGGTCTCGAGAGACTTTTTTACAGCCTCTACCTATCCATTTGACTGGGGGTAGTAAGGGGAAGAATGACCATGCTTAAACCTCAACTTGGATGCTAACTCTTCCATCATTCTGTTCTGAAATTGACTACCATGATCAGTGACAATCTCAATCGGGATAACGAACCGAGCGATAATTTGATTGAATACGAAGAAGGTGGCAGTCTTCCCGTCGGACTTAACTGTAGGCATGACTTCGACCCACTTAGTAAATTAGTCTATGACCACGATAATGTGTTGATGCCCCCTAGCCAAAGTTGGGTTGCAATCCACGAAATCCACCCCCCACTTGGTGAAGGGACCGACGGTAATGACTGGGTGAAGAGGGATTGGATGCAAGCACATTTTTCGAGTGAACACCTGGCAAGGGTGACACTTCTTAACCGCTTCAACAAAATCTTTAAAGATAGATGGCCAAAAATAACCGGCTCACCAAATTTTCTAGGTTGTCACAATCCCGGATAGATGACCACCACAAGCCCCACTGTGGCAGTCGTTTAGAACTAACTCAACTTCCTTGTGAGTTAAACAATGACGCATGATATTGTCTATTCCTCGGTGATACAAAGTGTCGCCGATGATAGTGTAATTCTTAGCTTGGTATCGTACACGTCGTCGATCATCTCACGAGAGATGCTGAGGGAACTTCGAAGTTTGAAGATAGAGAACAATGTCTCCATACCAGGGTTGGACGATGAGACAAGGAAAATGTGTTCATCCACAAACACATCAACATGAATAATATCCTCATCTAATCGTGGAAAGTCATATATTAAATCCGAAAAGACTAGTTATTTCTTGGATTTCGCAGAAGCGAAATCGAGATCAAATTCTTGTAAAATGACAATCCATTTATTATATTTCCCCCCTATGATACTCCTGCTAAGGCTGTATTGAAATGGATTGACATTGACAACCACAGTAGTCTTGCAAAGCAATATATAATGGCGTAAACGTTGGACTGCGTGAACGACAACCAAAGCTAGCTTTTCAACATGAGAATAATTGAGCTTAGGACCGACTAAGTTTAAACTAAGATAGTAGATGACGTTCTTGCAGAGCTCATCATCCTCCTGAACCAAAACCATACCAATCATCTATGACACGGATATATAAAGCAAGTAATCCCTATTGTTGTCATGAGACTTTAGCAGAGGCGTCGATACTAAGGATTTCTTCAAAGCATCAAAGGAATCTTGGGCTCACTCATCCCAGATAAAAGGGGTGTCCTTCTTCAAAAGACACATGAAACCCTTAGTGATATTGGCATAGTTTACTATAAACCGACGTAAAAAGTTAACTTTCCCCTGTAAACCTTGAAGTTGTCGAATAGTGCGCGGGGGATGCAACCTAAATATTGCCTCAACCTTTAATGGATCTACCATGATCCCAAAATCAGGAACTAGAAATCCCAAAAGACGACCATACCTACCGCAAAAGATGCACTTATGAGGGTTCAACCAGATTCTATAGTAACAGAATCTTTCAAAAACTAGCCTAAGGTGCTTAGAGTGATCCACTCTCTTACAAGAGTGAGAAGCAAGATCATCAAGATAAGCCTCGACTATATGCTTAAGATCGTGGAATGCGAATGTCATAGCACGTTGGAAGGTTGCGCCGATGATTTTAAGGTCGAAAGGCATCTTCCGGTATGCGAAAGTACCCCAAGGAAAAGTAAATTCCATCTTATGTTGATCCTCAGGTTTAATTTGAATTTGGTTATACCCTGAAAATCCGTCCATGAAAGAAAACACTTCACTTCTTGTACACTCGTCGAGAATCTGATCGATGAAAGGTGTCGGGAAGTTGAATTTAGGAAAGGCTTTGTTCAAATCATGAAATTCCATGCATACACGGATGGTTCATTGCTTCTTATTCACAGGAACATGATTGGATACCCATTCGGTCAAGGGAACCAGGTAGATAAATCCAACATTAAGTAGCTTCTCTACCTCTGCCTTAATAGTGGGGGCCTTCCGGGGATTGACATCTCTAAGACGTTGTCGAAAGGTTTAACATCTAGATAATTTCTAATCTCATGCTTGACAATACGAGGGTCGATTCCTGGCATCTCGTCATATGACCAAGAAAATAAATCTCGAAATTCCTTGAAGATTTCGGTGTAGATCAGGATTTCTTCTGGTGAACAATCTGCACCGATATATACATTTTCAATCTTTCCAGGGGTACGAGAGATATCGATAGTGACAGTAGTGATCTGGATTTATGTTTGGTACAAAATGAGAGCGGAGATATAACACATAAATATTCAGAGATATTGCAAGAGAGACAATAATATAACATAGATATAGCGAAAATATAACAAGAGTCACCGACATACAGTAATACACGATTTCTATTAATGAAATAAATGTATAGAGACTGTAACAGTACAGAGTGAAAGACTCACTAGAATGGTGCCAGCTTATCTCTGAGAAGAGATGTGTCGGCTACTCGCATTCGCAAGAATATGATTACTACAATGAGGCTCTAAGGGACTTTTTAACATAAGTAAAATCCAAAACCCTAACCCTGGAAGATGAAAAGCCAAAAGGTTTGTGGGCCCCGATGGGGGTAGTTGATACATCAACTTCCCAGGGGCATAACGTTTGCATACGATCTTCGTTTGGGGCACTCGATAGCTCGTTGGAAAGATCGTTAGGGCCTCAAAATGGCTTCAAAAGTTTAGGACCCGAAAAACTGCTAAAAATAGTAAATTACCAAAATTGCCAGAAAACTGTTTTGAGCTAGTTGGAGAAGGTGGGTGGCCATCGATATCCACCTAGATCAATCCTCCCTCCTTATGAAGCAATGGTCTCCATTGTGTTGCGTTCCTGAGGGAGAGGGGAAAGCGATTGCTGAATCTGAATCTTGGTGAGCTGCTTGCCTTGCTGGAGACGTCGAGCTACTTAGTTTGTTGAAGGTTGTCACGAACCTATGGCTGGAAGGGTTGGACCTTTTTAACTAGTCTGGCTACAAAATGACTGTGTGCAGAAGGAATATTTGTGCTTTGTTGCAACCTTTTTGACCTGCTTCTATTGGATATAAGGTTCTTGGGTGAGGCTGTAGCAGTTGCAGTGTCCTTCTATTCCCCTTTTGAATAGATTGTAAAGAAGATGAATTTTGTAGTATGAGATAATAGCTTGCAACACTTTTTAGGTGGAACAATAGTCGGAATTACCTCTGGTATTCTATAGCGATGACCCCCCAAAGTAAAAATGACACTACGGGGTCGAGACTCATAAATAGCATGACACTTCCACATATATGGATGGCCCAACAAAAAATCACAAACATCCAATGTGGCAACATCACATAATACCTCATCCTTGAATGGTTGGATGCCTTATGACAATTGAAACTGTTGGCTGACACGAAGATCTCGTCCTTGGCGAAGCCACCCAATGCTGTATGGTTGCGGGTGTGGTGTTGTCAACAATCCCAACTATTTGACGACCTTTGCTGAGATGAGGTTCTTCTAGCTTCCGCTATCAACAACAAAATGCAGCGGGGTCCCCTTCACCCACATATGTGAATGAAAAACACGCTCCCCCTCTTCTGGATCTGTTGGTTCTTTTGGTTGAATTGATGCGGTCACGACAATAGCAATGGGGTCTGCGTCGATGATCTATCTTTTACGAGTATTTTCAGAATTAGATTCTGAATCAGTGTTCATCTCCTTGTCTTTGATCTTGGCCACCAATGACTGTCTTGAGTGACATTCATCGGTGTTGTGCCAGGGGATTTTGTGGAAATCTCACCATTTTCCGGTGTCCTTCTTTGTCTTCCCGTGACCCTTCTTTTCCTATGGCTTGGACTGGTTTTTGGGAGACTATTTGCTAGGGATGTCTTTGTGTTGTAAGTGAATCCCCATGCGGACAACTGGATTCCATCTTGGTCTCTAGACTCCTAAGACCAAGACAGAAAAGTGTTAAACATGGACACTAACTTCCTTTTAGATCCTATCAAGCTAATGAATGAAAGAAAAGGAGACAGATATATACCTTATTAGCGACGTTTGTCCTCACAAAGTCCTAGCTGAGCTTCGATCTTGAGCTCCCTGATAGATCCTGTAAGAAAAAAAAATATGCAATGGACTTCCTACTCTACTGATATTAGCTCAGTCATAGATCCATCTACTGCAAACAAACTCATATGGAACAAGTACAAGTTTGAAAGAAACATGCCAAGCATTAATTATTTAATGAGAACAAGTAAAAGTAATTACAATCCTTTGAATGAAGGTGCAACAACCTCTTCCAGTTCTCCTTGTCCAACCCCTTTGCTCAATCAATCTCCACTGATTGCTTTGATGACATCTCACTCATGAGATCATAAGTTTCACATCTCCAATCTTTTCCATGTACCTTTCACCATGAGAAGGCCTCCTTATATAACCTTGGAGAGGTCCAACCACTTGAGAGATATTTGGGATAAGTTAAGGATTCCTCTCCTTTAATTGAGGATCTTCCCTAAGATCATGCCTTGACCATCTATTCAAATCCAACTACCTTCAGGAATTGAGGGATTCTTCCCTGATTTTCCTCAACAAACCCAGAATTTGCCAAAAAAATAGTAGCGCTCCCCCAAAAGGGTGCACAGGGTGCTCAAGCACCCCCCCAAAGAGGCTCAGGGAGCGGCAACACTCCCTGACAGTGGGTAGGGGAGTGATCCTCTCCAAATTTCAATTTTTGAGTGTTTTTTCCATGGCAAAAGGCTTGTACTTCTTGTCAAGTGATTTCTCTTCTTCCAAACCACCTTTCGAGGTGTCTTAAGTGTCTTCATGATGTCGTTAGAGGCATGACATATGCAAGATGGAAGTATGATGTTTTTGACACCTGCAACACTTATAGTCAAGATGCAACACTTGTGGACAAGATGCGACACTTACAACACTCGTAATGATGACACTTGCGACACTATCGAAGTGAGTAATTTTGAGGTGTAACACTTTGTCATACTTTGGTTTTTACGGATTTTCAGACTTGAACTCCCATTTGTTCTGGTGCTTAAATTTCTGCTCGATTTTAACAACATATTGATAGACAACACCGAGTGATGAGATGTCCAGAAAATCCATTTCAGTTTGGATGTATCTGTGTAGAGCCCCACGGTATTTCAGAACCAAATGTCATTTGAAGTCTTTGATACCTAGCTTGGTGTGCAAGGTATGGAAGGTATTGGTGAACTCCAGAACTACTTGGCCCCTCTCTTGCCGCAGTGTGGTCCATCTCATGTACTGGTCCTCATAGTTGCCAACAGGGTAATATTGTTCCTTTACCGCATCCACAAAAAAAATCCCAAGTGGGTTCGGCCCCATATATTCCAGACTCCTCTGTGGAACTTTTCTCCCAGTAAGTTTCCCAACAATGTTTGACATGGGGGAGATATTTAAGGAGTGTGAAGGTGATCTTTTCTCTGTCATAAAAATTGTGAACAAAGAAATAACCTTCTAGCAAATTTAACCATTTGTCTAGGGCTTCTACATCTATTTGTCCTTCAAATACTGGAATATCAAAATTAACTTGTACCTTTAAAGGCAAGGTGCTTCCAAAGTGGTTGCTTAATGAAGATGTGCCTGTTGCTATCAACAGGCATTGAAGGATGTGGGAACAATTCTCCATCATTTCGTCCCTTTATCGCGTGAGAGTTTGCTCAAGCAACAGACTGATAGGATCGTCTGCTTCGTCATTTTTCTTTTCTTCCGCCATTGAGGGTTTCTTAGGTGTGCGAGAGAAATTGTCCTCAAGAGAGACAAGCTCGAGACCCAACTTGCTATACTCAGACCTCGTCGGGGATATGCACTCAAAAACAATCAAGAGCAGCCTGCTTTGATACCACTGATCCAGATTTATGTTCGGTACGAAATGAGAGCGGAGATATAACACATAAATATTTAGAGATATTGCAAGAGAGACAACAATATAAAAAAGATATAGTGGAAATATAACAAGAGACACTGATATACAGTAATACACGATTTCTATTAATGAAATAAATGTATAGAGACTGTAAAAGTACAGAGTGAAAGACTCGCTAGAATGGTGGTAGCTTATCTTTGAGAAGAGATGTGACGGCTAATCGAATTCGCAAGAAGATGATTATTACAATGAGGCTCTAAAGGCCTTTTTAATATAAGTAAAATCCAAAACCCTAACCCCAGAAGATGAAAAGACAAAAGGTTTGTGGGCCCCGATGGGGGTAGTTGATATGTCAACTTCCCATGGGTGTAACGTTTGCATACGATCTCTGTTTGGGCCACTCAATAGCTTGTTGGAAAGATCTATCTAAGGACTACAAATTTTGGGTGAGAAACATCAATCAATAATCCATGTTGCTCCTCGTTTTCTGAAAAAACATCGTTTAGGGCCTCAAAATGACTCCGGAAGTTTAGGACTCGAAAAACTGCTAAAAATAGTAAATACCAAAATTGCCAGAAAACTATTTTGAGCCAGTTGGAGAAGGTGGGTGGCCACCAATATCCACCTGGATAAGGTAGGAGAGATACTTTCCATATTTCCCTTGGCATAAATTTCGTGTGTATCAAGTGGAACTACGATATGACTGACTATCTCACTCAAAGTAGATCGAAAGTCATCTTGTTGGATTCTAGCAAGCTCTGGGAGAAAATAAGAGCGATGATGCATATCATCCCGGGGTTTTTTAGAACCATTCGTGGCTTCGATGATGGCTTCGTCCAAGGAAAAGTCTCATCGAGGCAATCATGTGAACAAGACAACGAAGTGGCCCACATAGGCTTAAACACATGATCCTCCTTGTCCGTCGACGAGGTAATAGGATCGGGACCAGTGGAAGAGTCAATAAAAACTTGATACACAATCTTCATTTCCAATAGTGGCATGGCCATTTCAACATGTGACTGACCTTCGCAAGATGAAGTCGAGGAAGGTAGGGTCCAAGGATCATTACAATAGGAAGTGCAGAAAGGAACATACCTCTCTAACTAAATGGGCCTATTGGACATGGCGTAAACATGGTGAATCGGTGCCATTAAGTCGAAAGTACCCATAAGGGAAGAATACATTCCAACACCAATATTCTCAGTTGTTGGATGAGAATTGTCGACCACGGGGATTGAAAATCCAACTAATACATTGGGGCTAGCATACACAAAGGATAACTGGTTGATCATCACGATATTCCCATCGAGTGGAAAACAAAGAGGGCAGAAGACAGACGATATGATAAAAATCATATCATAGGTCTAATTGCGTCCTAGTAACAAGTTATAATCGAGAGGGGCATCAACTACCTCAACATCCACCTCTATCGTCTTCCCTTCTAAATGGACCAGAAAGGTAGGAAGAATATCGTGAGAGAGGAAGGAATGACCGTCAAAAGCAGTCAACGATTGGGAAAGAGTCGGAGCGTCGAGAGCTTTCCAACAGATTAGGGACATCACATATGTAGTAGTGCCTTCATCAACAACCACATGTTTGATGGTATACTTTGAGTACCCCACGTGGATTTGGAATGCCACATGGTAAGGCAAGAGAGGCTTCATATATGTAATGTCAAACTTGATAACTTTCAAGCCACTGGGGTCTAGAGCTCCTAACACATATAGCAAGGCATTCCTCTGTGAAGGACACATCTGGAGTACCTCCAGAGTTGACATCGCACAAGGGGTTTGACCCAGATCCTCAACAATAGAGTAATTCTGGGCGGCTCTAGCATTTGGATTGTGGGTAGAACACTTGAGTACTCCTTTTGGAATACGAGGTGGTGGCTCCAATTTTTCGATCTGCAGAGTTGTCTCTGGAGGAGGAGGAGATTCTAGATCAGGTATAGCCCGTGAAGAACTATAACCATGAGATCAGGTGGCTACATTAACCTGAGAATTGACCATATTGATACACAAACGGTCACCGTCTTGCGACGATAGGTTTTGACTCACATCGACCGCATTTCTGACATTAGAGGAGCTCAAGGCCATGTGTTGGTTATGTGGGAAAGGATTCGTCAGGATGGTAGGCGAAAGAGATAAGAACATCACAACTTCCACAAGTTTGGGGCATAAATGAGTAAGATGATCATCTGTACAAAGCTTACAGGGAAATTTCACCTTACGTCTTTCTTTCTTGCCCTCTCCAACATTATTATTCGTCTTCTCATTATTATCATTGTCCTTGGGTTTATTATTATTTTTCCCACCCTTATGATTATTATTATGTCCTTTCTTGTTATTCCCGCCTAGTTTCTGGTTACCATTTGGGTCGGTCGACGTTTGCTCAGAATGTACTATATCTGCTGACTAAGTGGGATTGGAAGACACAGACGAAGTTGGTACTCCCACAAACTATTTTAGAGACAACTCTTTCAAATGACTTGTCACCGATTCTATGGATTTTACATTGGCAGAACCTACAATGCCATCGACAGGAGGTTTATGCTTTTGTCTAGGGTCATAAGTTGACCTGGGTGCATCTGGAAGAATGTGGTATAACATCCCAGACTAAGCGTATATAAGATCTAACTATCGGGCTTTGAAGATTCCTTCTTCCTCAGTTGTAACCTCGGATGTAGCAACATCCTTCGAGATAGGAGGTTGCAAAGACTTAAGGAACCATTCTAAAATAAAGGTTGGGGGTATGGAGGTCTTAATCAACCTCTTCCATCTACACCACTCTTGGATGTGATCCAAGATATGAGTGGTGGTGTCCTGGCGTAAAGTCAACATAATTTCTAGGCTAGCAATGTAACCAACCGACAATTGGAAGTGGTTAAGGAAGACTAACACCATATGACTAAAGGTCCCATATGCCCCCATAGGTAGCTCGATATACCATTTCGCAACAACCCCAATGAGGGTGTGTTGAAATAATCTTAACCGAATGGAATCACCATTAAGGGAATTCAAAGAGCACCATAGGTGAAAGGTGGTGACGTGATCACCGGGATCCTCACCATTCTTACCTTTGAATTTTGGAATGTCCGAAGGAAGCTTGGTGGGGACAGGGGGGCATGTAGGATCATGACACATAGGGTCATTCATCAACTTAGACAAGTTTGACATATTAAGCGTGGACAAAAAAGGGAGTCGAGGTTGCGACATCTGGCCCCAAGCTCCTTGGAAAGATTGTGTTTGAGGAACTGTAGCCCATCCAAGGTTCTGGTAAGCACCATGGCCCTATCTGAGATTGTAAGGCCCTCCTCTAGGCTAATTAATAAGAGATTGGTTGGGCATCATTCCAGTAGGAATGTTCTAATGGGGGTTATAAAAATTTACTCTAGTCATAGTGGCTCTGGGTTGGGGGTTGCCCAAGGTGTGAAACTGACCTCCTTCAGGTGTGAATCTGTAGGATAGAGGTGGATTCATCAAGCCAAATGTGTTGTTCGGAATCGACACTGAGGAGGTGAGGGTATAAGACGAAACTTGAGTAGAAGCTTGTCCTCCAGGTTGGTTTCTCCACCAAGAAGAAAGATGATTAGACCCGGGGTTAAAATAAGGAATGCCTCCCATAGTAGGAGTCATTTTAGGGATCTGAGAGCCACCAAATGAAAATGGAGTATAAGGATGGGTTGTGCACCAAAGTGAAATGCTAGCATTAGGGCCAATAACTGGGATGGATTTTGAAAACTACAAAGTAAAATTTGACATACCATAGGAAAAAGGACTAGAGGCCATAGGGATGGATTGAACATTAAAGCTCAGTGAGTGACTAAGAGACCCAAATGGGTTCGAGGCAATAGGTTGAGCATTCACTATAGGATGGGAAACGATGATGATATGTGCCTCTGAAACTACAACCATTGTGGTTGCAGGAGTCGAAGGGGTGCCATTAACTATAGTAGGTGTGGGAGTCGAAGGGATCCCATTATTCTAAGGACTTGGTTTAATTCTCATCCTTATAGAATCACAAGTCTGAACAGTGGAGATGTGTGTACCACGTCTAATAACTCTACGCCGTTTAGAAGGAAAAGACTCGAAATCCAGTGGTAATTGTAACAAGCAACGGGACTGACAGAGAGGCTAGTCCAACTCCACGATGACTTAAGACCTGAGATACAAAAATAAATCCTAAGTCCAACTAGTAATCAAAGAGCACACCAAAAATCAAACAACCAATATGAACACAAATGGGGTAAAGTGGCTAAAAGGGGCCTCGCTCCCTAAAGAAGGCATGTCTCACCCAAGAGGAGCCTGAGACTCCCTGCTAAAGATTGGAGGTAACAAAATCAGTTATAAGGGCCCTTATGGTCTTAACAACCAGTCGGTCAGATCCCCCCGGAGAGGTAATCCTCCATAAAGGTTGTGTGTTGTCCGACCCTTATCTGACCCATGGTACCTGTAGAATAACCCCTGCAAATAACGTATGTGGCACCTAAGTCAAACAACTAAGAAACCAATGTATAATCGATGCACATGCGAGCAATCATAAGTCAAGTGCACCATATGGGCAGGGTAGCAAAGCCCGAAACCTTGAAAGCATCGACTCTCACGGCGGTAAGGGCACTAGCAAGATCCCCATATATGAATATATCCCTAGAAATATCTCTAACGCTAAGAAGGTATCGAGGGGATATCCCTTCAACCAACCTCGTGCGACCTCGTGATTAACTCCGGTGTAAGCGGAGCCTCCTAATATTACCAATTATACAATGGATTTCTCCACTCCCTTAGTGAGACACATATGTTGATTCAATAGCCTTGGAGAAGTTTACTAACAAAATCCTATTCCAAGGCACTAAATACTAAGCTAGTTTGTGTACCCTAGAAAATAAAATCGTTACTAATCAATTTTAAATTATAAAGTTAATTTTAATGGTCGTGCTTACTCAAAAAGGTATGGTGATGAAACTCATGATGTTATGACTCGACAAGTAAAGTAAATATGAATACAATGCAAAGTCCTAACTTCAATTTTTCAATGAATGGTATGCTTCTTAAAACAAATGCAATTTTCAATTTCAACTCTGCAATTCTGAAATAAAAATGCAATCTTTCTTTACATGCACTAAGCTAAATGACAAAGACTCAAAAGATCAAAATGCCAAGCAATGCAAAATGCCTAATATTTTTGTATTTTCAATATAAGAAAAATGAAAATGCATGTATTGAACAACAACTTGATATATAAAATCTACTGTGTATAGAAATATACAACTGAAGTAAGATACCAAGGAGCACAACACCCAACCCAATGTACAAGGACAATCAAAATCAAAAGATGATGAGAAAGACTCCGCCCAAAAATTCAACAAAAGACATGTTTCATGTCATCCCACAAACACTTAACAATCACTTCAAAGACCCAAGAAGACTTAACAATCATCAAAACCTACCCAACAAACACACAAAATATGTTTATGTACACGACTTTTCAAGGAAACAACGCGTATGTACGCATCTTACAGAAGGACAACACGTGTATATACGCGAATTTTAAGCAAAAACCCGTGTATATGTTTCAAAAACACAACTAAGTGAATGAGAAGGCTGAAAGACTCAGACCCAGAGTGAATAGAGGTTGTCCAACAATGATACGACAAGAAATGCAATATGAACGAGAGAAATCTAAGGAGAAAAACACTCCAAACCCTAAGAAAGAAGATTCAATCCCCAGTATGGTCACCAATTCTGTTATGAGGAAAATCTCTCTATGGCTAGGGAAAACCACAACAGACGGAAATGACTTCATAAATAAACTCTATTCTCAAGTATGCTATATAAACAAATATGCTAGCAAGACAATATAAAATGCCTACCTCGTCCAAACGTTTGATGAAGTCCATTGTTGAGCACTTGACCCAAAGCAATATAGTTGCAACTAGTCCTAAACAACCAAGCAAAGCAAGCATATGGTGATAATATATGATTTTAGCACATTCAATAGCATAATCCATTAATATACATAAAAAATACTCCCATGGAATAATAATTCAAATATTTTCAAGATATCAATTAGACGAGAAAAGAGTATTTCTATTAATATATGATCAACAAAAGTGAAAAAGTTACAGACTTCCATGTCGGCATGGTTCGGAATAGAGAAACTAAGTTCCTTCCAGCTGGGCCTCCAACACTTGAATCTTCCACCAAAGGCAAGCTCATATAAGAAAGACAAAGAAGTTCTCAATCAATAAGGGAAGAGCTTGGGGGTTGAACACTGTGTTCTGACTTAAAGGACAAAGGGATGTAGACTCAATATGAAGTGAATAATTCCTCTAGAGTAACTTTGCTCTCAAAGTTGAATTATTTCTCCTCTTTTCCATAGCTCGGAATTGGCCCATTTATAGCCTTCAAATGGATCTGAAGGGTCGAGTCAGAACGTTTCCAGTATATGGAAGGCCAAGGATCATTGATCTTTTGTCGTGACATGGAAATCCGACACCATTTTTCATTTTTGGGCACAAATCCTGATGTACGTGGGATGTAGTGGTGCAACCTGTGTATACACATGCTGTATAGTAGGCACGGTGCGTACATGTGGAAAAAATCTATTTTTAGCTTTGGGATTTGCAAAAAGGGATGAAAAGTCTGCATAGGGAAATGGAAAAATGCCTTCTGTGCAAGATTGCATAGGGTGAGGCAAATATTGCTATAACACAATCAAGCAATGCCATGTGTCCCCTTAGACTTGGTGGCCTCCATTTTTTCTCACAAAACATGTTTTTGTGTGATACAAGCTATATCGCACGAAAACAATTTTCATGCAATACACAAAAATTGCCCAATTTAGCTGTAAAACTCCTCCAAAATTCTTCTAAATTTTCCTAAGTGTTTTCCCCAAGGGACTACACTTCTCCAATGTCCCCTTGTCTTCCTCAATATGTCAAAAAATTTGTCTTAAGGCCCTAGAATCAACTTGATAAGGCATAAGGGTTAAATACTAGGCTCATACATAAGGCTTACACTAAAAAAGGGTGGTTGTAACCCAAGGATTTGAGCCTTAGATTAAGTATAGGTGCATTCTTCCAAACTAGGCCTAGGATGCCAACGGCCCCAAGGCCCTACAAACTTCATCTTAAGCATTATATTCTATTACATAAGTCATTTTAATTATTTTTGCAGGTTGGCCTTTCAATTTAAGAAGTATATAAACCTTATTCAACATATCAAACATTTGTCTACTATCAAGACAAAGGCATGACCCTATAGACACACACACACACACACACATTTTAGAAATCAGTAAAATCACCATCAACCATGCTCACTCAAACTATCAAGAGTAGTTGGTAATCAACCTCATAGATGCATACATGAAATTCAACAACCAAGGGTCATAAGGTAAGAATACGACCTTCATAAAATTTGACATGATGAGAAGACTTCTTAGGCCATTTGCTCACAGAGACCTTTCCAAGATAAAACCACAGTTTACAACAATTCAGTTCTTTTATAGTGACTAAGGGATAAAGAGACATTCTCACAACATTATGCTAAAGGCATTAATCTCAGGTATCCTTAAGATTAGTTTTATCATTAATACCCATCCACACTTATTAGTGTAATTCACTCATTCTAATTACATAGGAATTCATCCCAAAGAAAATAACATACTTAATTTTCACAATTCCTTTATGAACATACTTTCAAACACTATTCAAGCATGCACCTAAGGGGAATTTCTATCAATTTGAAAAACATAATGCCAAGTATGTGCAAGCTGCTAGAATTGTAAGCTATTGACTCTTTGATTTACGCCTAGCTAAGCTCTAGCTTTCACAGGATTGACAATACATAATTTACTAAAGGCAATATAAAATCTATTTTAATTGCACCCCATTAAAAACATACACAAGAAAACTCATGATAAATTCTAAGGTAGAAAATGGAGAATCCATCACACCCGTGGATATAAAATTTTCTAAAACTTGCATGCAATATCTTCCCCTCATACATCCCATTACTGTCAACATTTCTTATATCCATTTTCAAGTGCATTTCATAAAATATATGGAATGTATGTGATATTTAGACAAGGTAAATACACTTATTTGAATTTGAAGAGAGCTCAAGAATCTGACCGAGGGTGAGCACTTTTCCACCCAACCATAGGCACAACAACAGGTGATATTTATATTGTTGGCCACCCCATAGCCAGACCATGATACAACAATAGAAAATATGGCCAACTTTTAGCACTTATGGGAAAATGGAAAACACTTCAAGGGACAACCTCGCAGCAAACTCCTTTTTGGCTATCATGAACTCCATGAAATCAAGGCACTTCTCTTATTAGCTCAGCACAACACAAGAGCGAGTTCCCCTTTCATTGCTTCACATTCCCTTATGGAAACTCCTCCATTCAATGCTTCTTATGTGCCCAACATGGCCTAAGCTCTCCATCCCGCTCACTATATTTCAAAAGAAGTTTACACATGATTTAGAGTCTAAGCCAAGGAATTCTTGATTGGTTTAGCACTCATCTTGGCTCAACTTGTGACCTAGTTATCTTTCCTACTCAATCTACAAGCCAACATATTGATTCTCAACTTGTGTGCACCCTTATTATGTTTTTACTACACTAGAACATGTGGTTCTTCTCATGCCCCACCAATGAATTCCCCCTTCACCCATGCAACTCACCCTTCAAGTTAGGGCACAATTTCCTAGACAAAGGGTGAAGTTTCTAGAGGTGATTTAACCATGCATCCTCCATGTACATAGGCCATTCTTCTCATAATTGTGGAAGGTGGTCCTTCCACCAATTTCATTCAATGATTGGCTTGTTAAGTCAATCAAGAGAAATGAGGGATAATTCCCAAAGTTAATTTGGAATCACAAGAAATAATTTGACAAAGATGGCTAGAAATTATTAGGCATGTTGAACCCCTTCTTAACCCCCTCACTATTCCCCACTCATGGTATCATGGTCCCTATAGGCACTCATGCCTCACTCAATTACTTGAATTTTCATATTAGCTTAAATATATAGTGTTTACAATATAATCATGTTTAGATCATCATGGCATTGTAATTAATTATTCATGATGAGATTAAAACAATTATTAACGTAATTAATTACATATTTAATCACGAGATCAAAATGGGTATGTTACAACTGACATGTGCAACATATGTAGAGGGGGGAGGCCATGGGCCCTGCAATGTGTGGTGGGGAAAAAATAACTTTCCCACAAATACATGCAGACATGAAACCAAATACACATCATGAAAGTACTCATGATAATAAATCCAATTGTGAAAATGGTATAAAGAACAGAGCTAGTGAGATGACATACCTATTTGAACAACTTGGTGGAGGAAATGGCCTATGGGTGAAGGTTTTAATGGAAACTAAATGAGTGAATTTTGTGAAAGAGGGAAAAACCAATATTCCAATAGTATAATTAGTGTAGAAAACAAATCTTTTGATCTCCTGAACGAGCCTCCAGAAGTTTGGGAAGGGTCCCTATAAATAGGGCGGGGCCCACAAGTCAAAATCATTTGTACTTTCATTGATTGACCGATTGTTTTGATTCTTAGAGGTTATATATCTTGTTGTGCACAATATGACCATCAAATTCCAAATTCAAGAATATCGGGTAAGAGGTCTCATCCCACTTATCATTTTTTTCCATTTCATTTCTTTTTTTGGGTCCTAGTTGCCATGTACGGAAGCCCATCAGGGTTTTTGGTAGGTTACAGGGTTGTTGAGTGAATAGTTGTGCAAGTCTAATTTTGTATATTTTATTTTTTGACGATGTAACCTAATGATGGCTAATCAATTATGTACAACATGTATTTTTGAAACCGATACACACACATGCGTGTGTGTTTTGCTTCTTGATGTTCATGTGTTATGTGTGTGATGATGGATTTGTATTTGTGTTTTTTCTTTCTTATTTTACATCCATGATGGTTACCAGTGTGATGGTAGATGCTATGTGTACTGATTTGGTTGCTTGTGTATATATGATCAGATGTTGTTTTAATGTGATAAATACCACTCTAATATTTCATTTGCAATGTTATCTACAAATTTATTTAGATTCTTAGGAATATGTATGAATGTGATGGTTTCAAAATTCCTTGTTAGAATTTCAACTTGTAAATATTTCTTAAAAAGACATGGATAAAGAAAAATATAAGAATCATTCAATTGTGCTAGAAGGAGCTAGGAATCAAGGTGGACACTGAGCTGACATATCTGAATTTGGGTTGCATTGGAAAACAATCCAATCACAACAACATACTCATATTAGTTATTTAGGGTTGTCACTATGCATATACCACTTGAGTGGAGTAGTGTAAGTTGTTCACTCATAAATTCGCCAACTAAGCCATCAAGCCTGCAAATTATTGCAAGGCATTGTTTTTAGAATTCTTATTATCTATTATTTATAAATACTAAACTATAGGTGGGACCCCCTAGCAAAAGAACGAAAATTGGCAATCCCCTTGTTATAAGAGTTAATGATAGCACTTGATTTTACTAAAATTATTGAAGGTATCTTGTTGCATATTGACTATCCATTGGTGTTTCTACTATATATGGTAATTAAAAACGTATGATTGTTTTCCATGCTATGGACAAAAAATGCATGGTCATCCAATCAAAATGTGTGCTAATAATCGATGTTTTTCTGAAAGGTTGGTATCACATTAAGGTTCTCATAGAGAGTGCAGATTCAATTTCTATTAACATGGTGGTCTTTACTTTTAAAAAGGGTTGGTTATGTACCACAACGATCCAACATGAAGTGCTACTTAAACACTATAATGCGACCTTACATGTTGTATTATAGTATCAGGCTCTCATATATGTTATGTATTTGTTATATATAAAGGTGGCATGCCGAAGTTTAAAAGTTGGAAGTTCTTTCCAATGTGATGCATATGGTATATTGTTTTGATTTCATTGTTGTCATTCGAACTATTCTTTAAGCATTTACTGTGATGAGTACATATCATCACTTTATTAGATTGACAATGGATGTAGTTTAATTGAAAAAAACATTGAGTTGGTCGCCATTCCAAACTGCATTAAGTCCTTGCTGACATGTATGAGAAAGCACATGATTTGTTGTGTATCTAGCATTATAAAGTTTAACACAATTCATTGAGACTAAATAGTGGAAGTATGATCTTGAAAGAGAATTAATGTTTTGGGGACGTGAAGTATCATGCATTGAATACATGTACACGGATGTTTATTAAGGTTACCACCCTCGAGATTTCTGACATTTTTCATTTCGTTGGGTTGGAGTTAAGTTCTTGAGAAGTGGCTCTGTGTGACCCTAAACTGTGACTGTCATGGCACTATAACTCATTTTTCTCAAAGGAAAAACAAGTTGTTAGTGAAGGTATGTTATTGTACCATATACCCATCAAATGCATGTCAATTGTTTTGCAATAATAATTTAGAAGGAGCTCTGTTTGACTGTGAATAAGCATGTTTCTTTGCTTGTGATTGTGTTTTGTCATTTTCTTCCTTCCCACATGAGAATGAAATGCTCGATTCATTTTATTGTTTGGATCTCTGGTTCATATCCATTAAAAAATTGTAAATCTCGTTGGTTTTTTCCAAACTGTCTTAGAGTATTTATTCCTTGACATATTTTTATGGTAAAAATTTGGTATTTTACCTCAACGATAATGCAACCTCAATATTTGTCTCTTTTTAAAAGAAAAAAAAAGAGGTCACTCCTTGAATTACCCTTTATTTATGAGTTTCCATTAAACCCTCATGTCATCTTAACATGTAATATTATGTTTGAGTGAATCATGTGTCATTTTGGAGTAACTTCTGCTTGGAACCAAGATTATGGGTTTTTCATATCTCTCTTGGGTTTCACCTTGCGTATTCCTTTCCTGGAAATGTTGTCTAGAGTCATGATATAAAGGGAAATATTTGGTCTAGTTTCAAAACCCAATCATTTAAAAACTGTCCTATTGCTTGCTTGGTCCATGTCAGAAGTTAAAGTTTGTTTTTTTGATAAACCCTAGGGTTTCACATTCCTCCAAGTTAAAGAATATTTCCGTTCCTACAAGAGGAATTTCACATATCTCCAATCTGGCAACCTAATCCTCTTTAAACACAGTGATAAGTTTCCAGCCATAATGAAAGATGAATGTGATCAGTTTCAATCCTTGACCATTTTCGAAGACACCTAATTTAATATGCATTGATTTTTTTTGGGGTGCGATGGCTATTTTCTTGAAGTAATGTTTGATATGTTGGAAATTCAAAATAGTGAACATATCTAATACTTTATTTAGCCCTGTTTAGTTTTTGGTTACATAAAACGTTATCTGGGAATGGTTCATATCAATTTTTGAAAGATGAATATTTTCAATCCCTAATTGTTAAGAAATATTATAACAGTTTGATGATAGTTTGGGTTTAAAGAGCTCTGTCGAACAATCTGCTTGAAATTGAAGGAAACATACTACTTGTGTTTCCAATGATAAATAAATTTCAATTCTCATAATGATTATACAGGGTGATATAAGTTGTGTGCATATTACTATTGAAGAAGGGTTCCATTGAGGTTGGCATATGTTTGCAATTGTCAGTTATTGTTGCTCATGGCTTGAATATTTAAATGGAAATGATAATTGTTTTGAGAATTGCAATGTTTTATTTCTTATACACAGGATCGACTCCCTCATGTTATCACTTTTCATAAGCTATCCCTTCATTCCCATACTCATTTATCTTTTCCCATGTGGTATGAAATTAAATATTTCCTAATATTGATATTGGAAACAAGAATATATTATGATGGGGATATGAATAATCCTATATCATATTTTGAAAGAGTATATTACAGGTTGATTATATTTGACAAATTCAGTTTTTCAGGGCCAATTCTTCCATATTTTCTTTTTCCATAAGTTATTACCAGCTCCCAAGTACATATTCATTTTAATCCAAAAGGTTCCCCCCTTGATATCTGGTTAATTTTTTACAATAAAGGATTGGCAGAGGTGGATACAAAAATTGACAGGGAAATTATAAATAGATTGCTAACAGATAATTTGACCTTATAAATGTTCGATGATAGGTTATTTTTGGACATGTGCCATCACCTTTTCTTACCATTATATCATTTTCCGCACGTTACAATCCCATTATATTCCCAAAATACATTGTCTTTCCCATGTTCTTAAATAATAGTTACTTATGTGATGAAGAAGAGTTGATGGGGAGAATTGATATCTTGATTGACCCCCCCTGTTTTGTATCTCCTTGATTGGTTGCATGTTGTTTTCTACCAAAAAATATATTTCTAAGTTATTTTATGCAAATGGTATTTGATGTTTATTGGTTATTGTATGCATACTCTAAATTTTCTTTGCACTTATATATGTGTTTTTTTAGTAGAGGCAGTGGTGGCAGAGGAAATAGGGGAAGAGGGAGAAGGCCTAATTATTTTTGGGGTAATAAAAGACTCTGCTTCTTAATCCATTTCAATGTTGACTCTAAGGAGTTTAACCAACTCCTACAAACATGTTTCTTGAACTTAGCATGACAAGGGGCCTTCCAATCTCATCCTCCACCTGAAAGATCACCCCTTCAACCTCATCCAAGTATTTCTGGAATCCCTGTGTCATCACATGCTTCATTACGTCATGAGATTCCAACCAATGATGGTTGGAATTAGATTATTAACCCTCCTCAACATCAATCCCAAGGATGGCCCACAACTTCATTGTCATTACCTCCACCTCCTCTGAAGCGATCCACCCTCCATATTTCATTAGAATCTTCTCATGCCCATTATGCTCAACCATTGACGAAGCTTAAATATCAAATTCAAGAGCTCGAGCCTAGCAAAGGAAAATGACTTTCCCAATCTGTCAATTTTGATCATTCAATAACTTCCTCGCATTCAATCCCTTCTCATGCCAAACATCCAAAAAATGAGAGTAAACATATTTCCTTTGAAGACATACATCCAGAAGCATCAACAACAAGAGTTAAAGCACTAGTTGATGAAGGTTTGGAAGTCATAAAGCCATGGGAAAGTAAGTAGAGGCAATTTGCCTCACATAAAAAATACGACTTCTAATTTTATAGTGTTATTATGATGTTTTTACTATTGAGGACAATTATGGTTATTGTTTTTAGACAATATTATGCTTTGGAAATATTTATTATTCATCATTTTTGGATATTTTCACAACAATATTATTTTTGGGGCAGAAGATGGTATATTTATTTTGACATATTTGTGATAGCTTTTTAACTTAGACAACTATCTGATATATTTATTTTTTATAAATATATTTATCATTCAGGAGTCACAAGGGTGTTTACAAATGATTTATGAGCTGGTTTGTATATGTGTTATGTTGATGGTTAAATGGATGCTTAATGACACACATTTGTATATTTTCAATGAGGAACAAAGGGGGATATGCTAAAAATTAAATAAAAGGCCATTAGGGTGTCCCCACCTATTAGTAAGTATTTATTTTATCCTTATCATTAAATATTATTATTATTATTCAATTATGAGTTGTTCCCTTTAACTAAAATTAGTTAATGATTTAACTAAAAGTAGTTGAACTTCTCAAACTACTTTTTTGAAAAATAAAAGAAGATTTCAAGGGACAAGCAAAGAGAGAGTGATAGAGAGAATAACTCTGATAAGGTTTGCTCTTGCTTCTTAAGTGAGATTACTTTACTATTTCATTCATCTTTGAAATACATAAGTGCCAAGAACTTCTTGTTGATAGAAGGATCCTACTGAGGGTGGCAATAAGGAGAACCAAGAAGTATTGATTTGTTGATATACTTCACAAGGTTGATCACATGTCTCGGATAGTCTATGGGTTCTTATTAGATTTATGGATTAGTTTTCAGTATTGATTAAAGATTTTGTGCAAAGTCAAGGCAGTGGCATTTGCGGCCTATCATTTCAACTTTGTTTCAGTTGTGGTTTCACTTAAAGATACTAGTAGTCTATGTATGATGTAATATACCATCTTTGACTACTAAGTTTCATTATGGACCTTAACTTTTGGGTATGAAGAATGTAATTGGTTGTGTTTCAGATTCAAATAAATAAAATCTTTGGATGGTTTTGAAGTCTCATTTGAGTTTCTGTGTAATCTTGTATCATATTTTTATTTCTAAAGTTGTTCAAAGAATTTAAAAAATATTTTTTGTTATAAACATTTTCTTTTTTTTTGACATACTACAATCATAAAAGACAACAATTCCAAGTATATGTTTCTTGAGAATTAGTTGATTTTTTTTTATAAAAGGGGATATAAACATAGGGTGATAATCCTCACTATTTTTCTCTAGCTAGATAAAATTAAAAAATGTTGGTATTAGGATAAGGCCATTCCTTCTCATAAACATTTATTTGGCAACCATATTGGGGAAAATATTCAATATTTCTCTGGTATTTGTATATCCTTTATGTATTAATTGATTTTTTTTGTATTTAATATTCTTTCTTTTTCTTATTTATTCACTGTTTTTATGACCATACCTGTTGTGCGTCAACCTAACATTGGACATGGTTTATATGATCAAACTAACATTTCTTTAACTTTATTTAATACACTTTTGGAAACAACTTGTGCACGAACCGAACTTCATCAATCTTCGGAGGTTATTTCTCAAGATATTGGAATTAGAGAATAGTGGGAATCTCAACAAAGGCTGATCAGAAATCAACCTCCTCATTAGGAATGTTTCTTATGTCCTCTGGTTCTCATTCTTCTCGAAGAATAAGAGGTTTGTCTCCATAAATTAATCATGTCTTAGAGATAGGAAGAAGACATGTTGTTCTTGAAACCCTAAAAGGAAAACATCGTAGATCATTGTTTGATTCTTCCATCTCTTCAGTATCATGTATCCCTATCACTTACAAAATGACATCTTTCGGTTCTTATGGTACTTGTCAATCTTCTTCTTTGCAATCCTCTTCCTCTTCTTTAATCAGGAGTACTTTTAGTCATCATATTATAGTTCAATCTACCACTAATCCTACCAAAGTAATCAAGAATTTCGATTTATTTTGGTTTGAGGAAGATGCCCCAACTACACCATGACATGTGTCTTCACATCTAGATCTCTCTCCAACTGCTAATCCCCTTCCCAAATTCAAAGATCATTTGCCAAAATGCCAAAATTTTCAAGAAATGACACTATTTCTATAAAAGAACATCTTAGTGCATTTTCTAACGCATGCCACAATATAGAGGAAAATGATAATGATACATGTATGCGATTATTCGTTAATTCTTTAGGAGGAAAAGTTGTTGCTGATTTTTTTGAATTGCCTCCCAAAGTCTTTTCAGCTTGGGATGAAATAGTTTACTGGTTTAAATCAACATATCGACAACCCACGATTCCAACAGATTTGTTAAAGGATTATAATATCATTGTTTTTAAAAATGGTGAAACCATTAAATCTTTCAATCTAAGATTCACCAAATTGTATAATCAAATCCCAGAAATGATTCGTTCTCATAATCAAGATGACTTCATTCAGTATTATCATGCCTTGCCCTCTTCTTATCGCCACAAGTTAGAAGAGAAAAATGTAACAATCTTAGGGTCTACACTCCAAACTTGTTTGGAGTATGAAGAACAAATCAAAAGAGCATGTCTTCTTAAATAATATTTTATTAAGCAGACTGAAATGTTGTCTGTGTTGTAGTTGGTTCAAGATATGAGCAATCAGATGATTGTTTTTGAAAGGAAGGGGATCACTACTAATTCAATCCCTGTCGAATCCTCTTCTCAAAATATTTTTAGAAATCAACCTATTAATTCCTTACCATATAATCAACCAAAGGATATTCTCTCTAGAGCTTGGTGTAAATTTTGTAATGACAATCATGAAGATAACATCCGTGAAGTTAGGATAAAAGCACATGAAATAATCTTTGGAAAAAGAAATGAAGCAAGTGTTGCTGCCTTATATTTTGTCCATGAAGAAGATGTAATTTTAGTAAACACTCGAAGTAAATATTATACTGACAAGGGAAAGGGTGGAAATCCCCAAACTAACTTTTCCCCTAGCTCTTCTTCTCCAAGTAATAATCCTTAGCTTGAGAGAGTAGAAAAAATTCAAGGGGCTTCAACCTATTTACCTTCATCAAAGTATAACATACTGAAACAACTAGCTAACATAAAAGCAAATGAAACTCTCTTGGACATGGTCGCTTTCCCCGAACAACAACGACATCTTAAAATTTATATGGAAGGTAAACCTTCTTCAGTAACTAGTTTATTTGAAAACCTTGATGAAGATGATTCACATGTAAATAGACTAGGCGTAAATAATTTTAAAAATTATGTAAGAAATCCACCTTTTTATATTTCTGTAAAGATTTTTGATAGGATAACTCATTGTTTTCTAATATATAGCGGGTCTTGAACTAGTGTAATGTCCAAGATTATTATCGAGGAACTTGGTCTCTCTTGTAAAAATGAAAATGCTAGAAGCATGATGTCCTATAATAATCAACAAGAATATACGATCGATGAGATTAAAGATGTAACTTTAGTCCTTTGCACCCATCCAGAAATCAGAACCACTTTGAATATACAAGTGATTGACATGCCCATTAGTAATTATTCAATCATTTTGGGTAGAGACTAACATGATTTAACGGGTGGTTACTTATATTTAGATGGCTCCCATTTTTCCATTCCCAGAAATGGAAAGAATATAATCGTGTTAAGGGAAGGATGAATTTCACCGTATATTGAAAAGGTTCCTTAGTCAAATGTAAATTTTATTGAGGAAGATATGGGTGTTTATTCAATTTTCAATGATGAAGATGACACTTCTCTTGAACGATCTTATGACTATGAAGACAATATGTGGCATATGCAATTTGATGGTGTGTGTTCAAATGAAGGTAATGGGGAGGACATTGTTTTATATTCACTTATGAGTAAAATTCATAATTTTTCCTATAGACTTGAATTTTCCTGTACAAATAATGTAATTGAATTTGAAGCCTTACTATTAGGTATTGAAAATGCTTATAATTTAGGATGTGGTCATATTACTGTTTTTGGAGACTTGGAACTTGTTGTCAATTTGGTTAGGAAAATATATACTCCTACTGACAAGTTACTGAAGAGATACACCCAAGTTTTTTGGGCATTGATCCAAAATTTATTGTCTTTTAACATCACTTATATTAAAAGGGAGTTGAATTCTATCACTGATAGGCTAATTGTTTTTGCAGCTTGTCCTACAAGACAATTACTTCCTCAAAGAATTGATTGTACATTCTTGTCCTTATATAGACCTCATCTTCCTAACAATGTGGAATATTTCCAGGTATTTCTCGATGATGAAATCGTATTTTCTTTCTTGCAAAATGAGCTCTATAATCCTAAGGAAATAATTTATCTTGAAGATAATAAATTTCCTAAAGGCTTGAATCCTCTTGAGAGCTCATTTTCAACGAGCGATGTTGGCGGCCATGACTGTTGGGTGTAAATTTTGGTCTTTTCACTAGGCCCTTTCACCCTCATTTTTTCCTTACAAACCTTCACATTTTCTTATGTCCATTCATTCTCATGGTATAATGTGCTCAAACAAGGTATAATATGTCTTTTGGAAATAAACTCTTAAGCTTTTCTTGTAAATGATAATTAAAGATAATTTTACAATTGAATGCCTATAAATACATTATTACAGGAATTCACTATGTTTCATGAGTAATTATAGGAATTGGTATTTGAGATACTTTCCCTCGGTCACAAGGAGAAATTCCACTTGGAGATACTTCATCAACATCAGGAAATGGTGAAATACCTATTTTACCCTCTGCATGTCACCCAACACTTGGCGGTCAATGGTAGTCAAATTCGGCAAACAATTATTACAGGTAAATCACTGGAAATTCGCAGACAATTATTACATGAAATTCAGAATACAATTATTATTAGAAATCCACAGTCTGTTATTACAGGAAAGCAACAATTCACTCACAAAATTGGGGATTCTATTCTCAAAGCAATGAGTGAGGGTCAACTTGTTATAATATCAAGGAACCAATCCAAAAAATCAAGGAAAATATTTGCTAAACGCTACAATGGAGATTTAAATGATTTTCCTATGATTCATTTAAAAAAATAAAAACAGAGTGTAATCTGTAATTTTCGGGGAGTAATACCCATAGGTTATTTCTGGAGCGATGAGGGCAAATCAAAAAATTCCACGACATGGGTTTTGTGCGGAATAGGGAAATTTAGGTGACACTTGTGATAAAATCTTGAAAAGGTGCATGATGTGAGTTGTACGGGAGGATCTTCATAACAAAACCGCCCAATTTTTCCTATAGCGATCGATTTTCCATTTTCTTAATTTGTAAAACCCATCTTGGATCTGATGGATCGGTTCTAAGGATTTGGGAATTGGTTATTTATTCTTTTTTATAAATAATCTTCAGAGAACATTACATGGATCAGTTAGGGAGAATATGATTATCAACCTGAATACAAAATTTAATTGTTGATCATTCCCTTACAGTGAATATAAGGAAGTTCTAATCATTTTCATGTGTTGAAGTTCTTCTAAGTTGTTAGTTTAATTGACAACATATCTAGGAGGCCCCCTTGTATGTGTTGTCTTAATATTTAAGAAATGGTGTGTTTGAAGTACTTCCCATTAATTGCTTTTATATTTTTTCTTGTTTTTCACTTATTGTCATTTCCTGTAGATGCATAATTTTATATCACAGACAATGTTGCTTTATGTATGGTGAGTAACTATTTCAAATAATGATGCAAATATAGTCAAACATTTGAATGCTCTTACATATACTATGCTATATCAATGTTTCTCACAGATTATAGTTAAATATTAAACAAAGTATGTGGGTTTTCTTTCTTACACATTTCATTTTAGTGCCAAAAAGATTGAGTCTACTTTCAACCAACCTTTTACTCAGAATACTCCTTTCTGATTTCATAATTTAATTGATCAAGACAGAGTGTGTTTGTGAATAAGCACCCAGAGTGAATTCTTGCAATATGAGTCCCTACCATTTGATGGTCAACTATGAGTGACTGTAATCATAGGACTTGATTTCTGATTTTGAGTTTGGCATTTTACTGCTTTGATTTTAACAGGAGTTCATAGGCAATTTCAAGACTAATTATGCACATATTGTGCTTGTGTCTCATAAGTTTACTTACATAGATTGATAATTAAATGTTGAGGAACACATACCACTAGATTATCCCAACATTTTGGCGTTGTTTCCAATGAGTCACTAAAGGAATTACTTTTGAGATTGCAATTTTCTACTTTTTTTTGGTCCTTAGTATTTTTCCTACTTTTTGTTTCACCAACATTTACGACTTGGAGGAGTAGAAATGGTAAGACGAGAGGTAATAACTTGCACATACACTTTAGTGGGGATATCTAAGCCCTCACCATGTTGGAATTGTAAGTGTGTTTCCTTTTATTCAAGTTTTGTTTTTCATAGAAAGAAAGCTAACTCATGTCCACAGACATCCCAGTGACAACATGGTCTTAGTAGCATGAGGGAATTCAAGTACATGATCAGATTTTTCTTTAAGTTTGTTTGGTGTGGTGTGTTTGATTTCATTTTAGAGAAGTCTTTGTTTTTTTGAAAACCCCCCATACACGAATCCATTCATGAGAAAAACCTCTTGAAAAACCATAAGAACTTGAAAATGATCAAGAATTTGTTGAGTGAGGGAGGATGTGTTGCTACAAGTATTTTCTCAAATCCTTTCCCAAAGTTTAGAGTCATCACCAGAGAAAATTTTACATCTCATAAAGTGATTGAAGAACAAATGATCCATGAAAAAATCACACAAGAGGAGGACTTAGAAGTTTCTTCTAATCCTAATCAGTAAGAAGACAAGATTAATGAGTCATGGATAATTTTAGATGAGGACTAGATACTAGAGCCAAAAATTGAATAATTTCTTGGATGCTTGTCACCAGATCCCTTGTGTACTCATGAATATGAAGAAAAATTCTATGAAGAACTTCATGACATGACAACTACAGGAAATCAAGGAAACAAGGATGATATAGAAGTTTGGTTTCAATCAGTCACCAGTCTGCACCATCACTCCATATTTCAACAATTCTTGGCACCATCTGTACACAAGCAGTTAACCTCTCATATCTTGGTATTCATTAAGATATATTTTTTAAATTTGGATATGATTACACTAGAGATCTTTCTATGTGAATGGATGCATTGGAAGTATTCCTACACTTGAAAGATGTTTTTCTTTTTCAAGTAAAGTAGGATAGTAGAGTAAATAAATAAAAATATAATAAATAAAAAAAGTAAAGATAAAAATAATGTTCAGAATGTAAAAACCAGGATTCATGGCCTATATGGACGTGATATCTTCCTGAAAACCAGGAGACTGGTTGGTAGAGTTCACTTTTGTACTAATTTCCTGCAGAATTATTAGAGATCAGTTGGAATAAATTAGCCACTTTTTCATTGATTAATGGTTGTGTTAATCTTTAGTTTTGTTGGTAGTATGTTAAAGATTGTCTCAAGCTTCTCCAAGCAGTCATCCTCAACATAAATCAAATATATCACAACAACCACCTCAGGACAATACAAAGTGCACTCATCTCTCAAGAATATATCAACTTCCTTTTGCATGAGGACATGGAAAGATCTTGATGTGGGGGAGAGCAAAAGTTTCTAGAATTTCAAGAAACATAGAGAAATGAAGATTAATTCATGTAGCTCAAGATGAATTTCCTACGACCAAAGATCAAATCCTACATAAAATTTTCACACTTTTGCAATGATTAAAGAGCATAGCAAATTTTCATTTTGTTATCAACATTAAACTTGTTTTTTGTAGAATCTTTCAAATCTTCACTTCTTCACAACAGAAGAATATTATCAGCACATGAAATAAATATTTCATCCATATCAACAAAATAATTACAGGCCATTTCAACAACATTTTTCTTTTCTTTCTTCAACAACATCAGATTTTGTTTTTCAACAACACCATAAGCTCCATATTTACTTCAACATAGAAAGGATTTCATGCATTCCAGCAAAGAGAAAATCACAAATGTTCCATGTAATCAAATCATATTCCTGTAATTCAAGATCAGATTGAAGAAACACTGGTTCAAATAAGTCTGCAAAATCTTAAGAATAAAACCAGGTTGTAGAGGTAGTACTCCATGGTACAAGTAAGTGGCATGAAAATAGTTGCAGAGGTAGTATTCCCAGCTCCCAAATCCATATTCATTTTAATCCAAAAGGTTCCCCCCTTGATATCTGGTTAATTTTTTACAATAAAGGATTGGCAGAGGTGGATACAAAAATTGACAAGGAAATTATAAATAGATTGCTACCAAATAATTTGACCTTATAAATGTTCGATGATAGGTTATTTTTGGATACATGCCATCACCTTTGCTTACCATTATCTCATTTTCCTCACGTTACAATCCCATTATATTCCCCAAATACATTGTCTTTCCCATGTTCTTAAATAATAGTTACTTATGTGATGAAGAAGAGTTGATGGGGAGAATTGACATCTTGATTGACCCCCCCCCGGATTTTGTATCTCCTTGATTGTTTTCATGTTGTTTTCTACCAAAAAATCTATTTCTAAGTTATTTTATGCAAATGGTATTTGATGTTTATTGGCTATTGTATGCATACTCTAACTTTTCTTTGCACTTATAGATGAGTTATTTAGTAGAGGCAGTGGTGGCAGAGGAAATAGGGGAAGAGGGAGAAGGCCTAATGATTTTTGGGGTAATAAAAAACTCTGCTTCTTAATCCATTTCAGTGTTGACTCTAAGGATTTTAACCAACTCCTACAAACATGTTTCTTGAACTTAGCATGACAAGGGGCCTTCCAACCTCATCCTCCACATGAAAGATCACCCCTTCAACCTCATCCTCCACCTGAAAGATCACCCCTTCAACCTCATCCAAGTATTTCTAGAATCCTTGTGTCGTCACATGCTTCATTACCTCCTGAGATTCCAACCAATGATGGTTGGAATTAGATTATTAACCCTCCTCAACATCAATCCCAAGGATGGCCCACAACTTCATTGTCATTACCTCCACCTCCTCTGAAGCGATCCACCCTCCATAGTTCATTAGAATCTTCTCATGCCCATTCTGCTCAACCATTGACGAAGATTAAATATCAAATTCAAGAGCTTGAGCCTAGCAAAGGAAAATGACTTGCCCAATCTATCAATTTTGATTATTCAATAACTTCCTCGCATTCAGTCACTTATCATGCCAAACATCCAAAAAATGAAAGTAAACATATTTCCTTTGAAGACATACATCCAGAAGCATCAACAAAAAGAGTTAGAGCACTAGTTGATGAAGGTTTGGAAGTCATAAAGCCACAAGAAAGTAAGCAGAGGCAATTTGCCTCACATAAAAAATACGACTGCTAATTTTATAGTGTTATTATGATGTTTTTACTATTGAGGACAATTCTGGTTATTAGTTTTAGACAACAATATGCTTTGGAAAGATTTATTATTCATCATTTTTGGATATTTTCACAACAATATTATTTTTGGGGCAGAAGATGGCATATTTATTTTGACATATTTGTGACAGCTTTTTAACTTAGATAACTATCTGGTATATTTCTTTTTTATAAATATATTTATCATTCATGACTCACAGGGGTGTTTACAAATGATTTATGAGCTGATTTGTATATGTGTTATGTTGATCGTTAAATGGATGCTTAATGACACACATTTGTATATTTTCAATGAGGAACAAAGGGGGATATGTTAAAAATTAAACAAAAGGTCATTAGGGTGTCCCCACCTATTAGTTAGTATTTATTTTATCCTTATCATTAATTATTATTATTATTCAATTATGAGTTGTTCCCATTAACTAAAATTAGTTAATGATTTAACTAAAAGTAGTTGAACTTCTCAAACTACTTTTTTGAGAAATAAAAGAAGATTTCAAGGGACAAGCAAAGAGAGAGTGATAGAGAGAATAACTCTGATAAGGTTTTCTCTTGCTTTTTAAGTGAGATTACTTTACTATTTCATTCATCTTTGAAATACATAAGTGCCAAGAACTTCTTGTTGATAGCAGGATCCTACTGAAGGTGGCAATAAGGAGAACCAAGAAGTATCGATTTGTTGATATACTTCACAAGGTTGATCACATGTCTCTGATAGTCTATGGGTTCTTATTAGATTTATGGATTAGTTTTCAATACTGATTAAGGATTTTGTGCAAAGTCAAGGCAATGGCATTTGTGGCATGTTATTTCAACTTTGTTTCAGTTGTGGTTTCACTTAAAGATACTAGTAGTTTATGTATGATGTAATATACCATCTTTGACTACTAAGTCTCATTCTGGTCCTTAACTTTTGGGTATGAAGAATGTAATTAGTTGTGTTTCAGATTCGAATAAATAAAATCTTTGGATGGTTTTGAAGTCTCATTTGAGTTTCTGTGTAATCTTGTATCATATTTTTATTTTTAAAGCTGGTCAAATAATTTAAAAAATATTTTTTGTTATAAAAAATTTCTTTTTCTTTGACATACTACAATCATAAAAGACAACAATAAATCCAAGTATATGTTTCTTGAGAATTAGTTGAATTTTTTTGTAAAAGGGGATATAAACATAGGGTAATAATCCTCACTATTTTGCTCTAGCTAGATAAAATTAAAAAATGTTGGTATTAGGATAAGGCCATTCCTTCTCATCAACATTTATTTGGTGACCATATTGGGGAAAATATTCAATATTTCTCTGGTATTTGTATCTCTTTTATGTATTAATTGATTTTTTCTATATTTAATTTTTTTTTTCTTATTTATTCATTGTTTTATGACCATACCTGCTGCGCATCAACTTAACATTGGATAGGGTTTATATGACCAAACTAATATTTCTTTAAATTTATTTAATACAATTTTGGAAACAACCTGTGCACGAACCGAACTTCATCAATCTTCAAAGGTTATTTCTCAAGATATTGGAATTAGAGAATAGTGGGAAGCTCAACAAAGGCTGGTTAGAAATCAACCTCCTCATTAGGAATTTTTCTTATGTCCTCTGGTTCTCAATCTTCTCGAAGAATAAGAGGTTTGTCTCCATAAATTAATCATGCCTTAGAGATAGGAAGAAGACATGTTGTCCTTGAAACCCTAAAAGGAAAACATCATAGATCATTGGTTGATTCTTCCATCTCTTTAGTATCATGTATCCCTATCACTTACAAAATGACATCTTTCGGTTCTTATGGTACTGGTCAATCTTCTTCTTCACAATCCTCTTCCTCTTCTTTAATCAAGAGTATTTTTAGTCATCATATTCTAGCTCAATCTACCACTAATCCTACCAAAGTAATCAAGAATTTAGATTTATTCCGGTTTGAGGAAGATGCCACAACTACACCATGACATGTGTCTTCACATCTATATCTCGCTCCAACTGCTAATCCCGTTCCCAAATTCAAAGATCATTTGCCAAAATTTTCAAGAAATGACACTATTTCTACAAAAGAACATCCTAGTGCATTTTTTAACGCATGCCACAATATAGAGGAAAATGATAATGATACATGTATGTGATTATTCACGAATTCTTTAGAAGGGAAAGTTGTTGCTGATTTTTTTGAATTGCCTCCCAAAGTATTTTCAACTTGGGATGAACTAGTTTACTGGTTTAAATCAACATATGGGCAGCCCAAGAATCCAACAAATTTGTTAAAGGATTATAATAGCATTGTTTTTAAAAATGGTGAAACCATTAAATCTTTCAATCTTAGATTCACCAAATTGTATAATCAAATCCCATAAATGATTCTTTCTCATAATCAAGTTGCCTTCATTCAGTATTATAATGCCTTGCCCTCTTCTTATCGTCACAGGTTAGAAGAGAAAAATGTAACAAGCTTAGGGTCTGCACTCCAAACTTGTTTGGAGTATGAAGAACAAATCAAAAGAACATGTATTCTTAAATAATATTTTATTAAACAAATTGAAATGTCGACTGTGTTGTAGTTGGTTCGAGATATGAGCAATCAAATGATTGTTTTTGAAAGGAAGGGGATCACTACTAATTCAATCCCTGTCGAATCCTCTTCTCAAACTATTTTGAGAAATCAACCTATTAATTCCTTACCATATAATCAACCAAAGGATATTCTCTCTAGAGCTTGGTGTAAATTTTGTAATGACAATCATGAAGATAACATCTGTTAAGTTAATAAAAAATCACATGAAATAATCTTTGGAAAAATAAATAAAGCAATTTTTGTTACCTTATATTTTGTCCACGAAGAAGATGTAATTTTAGTAAACACTCGAAGTAAATCTTATACTGACAAGGGAAAGGGTGGAAATCCCCAAACTAACTTTTCCCCTAGCTCTTCTTCTTCAAGTAATAATCCTTAGGTTGAGAGAGTAGAACAAAGTCAAATGGATTCAATCTATTTACCTTCATCAAAGTATAACATACCAAAACAACTGGCTAACATAAAAGCAGATGCAACTCTCTTGGACATGGTCACTTTCCTCGAACATCAACGACATCTTAAAATTTATATGGAAGGTAAACCTTCTTCAGTAACTAGTTTATTTGAAAACCTTGATGAAGATGATTCAAATGTAAATAGACTAGGCGTAAATAATTTTAAAAATTATGTAAGAAATCCACCTTTTTATATTTCTGTAAAGATTTTTGATAGGATAACTCATTTTTTTCTAATATATAACGGGTCTTGACCTAGTGTAATGTTCAAGATTATTATCGAGGAACTTGGTCTCTCTTGTAAAAATGAAAATGTGAGAAGCATGATGTCCTATAATAATCAACAAGAATATACGATCAATGAGATTAAAGATGTAACTTTAGTCCTTTGCACCTATCCAGAAATCGGAACCACTTTGAATATACAAGTGATTGACATGCCCATTAGTAATTATTCAATCATTTTGGGTAGAGACCGACATGGTTTAACGTGTGGTTACTTATATTTAGATGGATCCTATTTTTCCATTCCCAGAAATGGAAAGAATATAATCGTGTTAAGGGAAGGACGAATTTCACCGTATATTGAAAAGGTTCCTCAGTCAAATGTAAATTTTATTGAGGAAGATATGGGTGTTTATTCAATTTTCAATGATGAAGATGGCACTTCTCTTGAACAATCTTATGAATATGAAGACAATATGTGCCATATGCAATTTGATGGTGCATGTTCAAATGAAGGTAATGGGGAGGACATTGTTTTATATTCACTTATGAGTAAAATTCATAATTTTTCCTATAGACTTGAATTTTCCTGTACAAATAATGTAATTGAATTTGAAGCCTTACTGTTAGGTATTGAAAATGCATATAATTTAGGTTGTGGTCATATTACTGTTTTTGGAGACTTGGAACTTGTTGTCAATTTGGTTAGGAAAATATATACTCCTACTAACAAGTTACTGAAGAGATACACCCAAGTTTTTTGGGCATTGAACCAAAATTTATTGTCTTTTAACATCACTCATATCAAAAGGGAGTTGAATTCTATCACTGATAGGCTAATTATTTTTGCAGCTTGTCCTACAAGACAGTTACTTCCTCAAAGAACTGATTGTACATTCTTGTCCTTATATAGACCTCATCTTCCTAACAATGTGGAATATTTCCAGGACTTTCTTGATGATGAAATCGTATTTTATTTCTTGCAAAATGAGCTCTATAATCCTAAGGAAATAATTTATCTTGAAGATAATAAATTTCCTAAAAGCTTGAATCCTCTTGAGAGCTCATTTTCAACGAGTGATGTTGGCAGCCATGACTATTGGGTGTTAATTTTGGTCTTTTCACTAGGCCCTTTCACCCTCATTTTTTCCTTACAAACCTTCACATTTTCTTATGTCCATCCATTCTCATGGTATAATGTGCACAAACAAGGTATAAGATGTCTTTTGGAAATAAACTCTTAAGTTTTCCTTGTAAATGATAATTAAAGATAATTTTACAATTGAATGCCTATAAATAAGTTATTACATGAATTCACTATGTTTCATGAGTAATTATAGGAATTGGTAGTTGAGATACTACCCCTCAGTCACAAGGAGAAATTCCACTTGGAGATACTTCATCAACATCAGGAAATGGTGAAATACCTATTTTACCCTCTGCATGTCGCCCAACACCTGGCGGTCAATGGTAGTCAAATTCGGCAAACAACTATTAAAGGTAAATCACTAGAAATCTGCAGACAATTATTACATGAAATTCAGAATACAGTTATTATTAGAAATCCACAGTCTGTTATTACAGGAAAGCAACAATTCACTCACAGAATTGGGGATTCTATTCTCAAAGCAATGAGTGGGGATAAACTTGTTATAATATCAAGGAACCAATCCAAAAAATCAAGGAAAATATTTGCTAAACGCTACAATGGAGATTTAAATGATTTTCCTATGATTCATTAAAAAAAATAAAAACAGAGTGTAATCTGTAATTTTTGGGCAGTAATACCCATAGATTATTTCTGGAGTGATGAGGGTGAATCAACAAATTCCACGACATGGGTTTTGTGAGTTATAGGGCCATTTAGGTGACACTTGTGATAAAATCTTGAAAAAAGTGCATGATGTGAGTTGTACGAGCGGATCTTCATAACAAAACCGCCTAAATTCCTATAGCGACCGATTTTCCATTTTCTTAATTTGTAAAACCCATCTCGGATCTGATGGATCAGTTCTAAGGATTTGGGAATTGGTTATTTATTATTTTTTATAAATAATATTCAGAGAACATTACATGGATTAGTTAGGGAGAATATGATTATCAACCTGAATACAAATTGTAATTGTTGATCATTCCCTTACAGTGAATATAAGGAAGTTCTAATCATTTTCATGTGTTGAAGTTCTTCTAAGTTGTTAGTTTAATCGACAACATATCTAGGAGGCCCCCTTGTATGTGTTGTCTTCATCTTTAAGAAATGGTGTGTTTGAAGTACTTCCCATTAATTGCTTTTATATTTTTTCTTTCTTTTCAGTTACTGTCATTTCCTATAGATGCATAATTTTATATCACAGACAATGTTGCTTTATGTATGGTGAGTAACTATTTCAGATAATGATGCAAATATAGTCAAACATTTGAATGCACTTACATATACTATGCTATACCAATGGTTCTCACAGATTATAGTTAAATATTAAACAAAGTATGTGGGTTTTCTTGCTTGCACATTTCATTTCAGTGCCAAAAAGATTGAGTCTACTTTCAACCAACCTTTTACTCAGAATACTCCTTTTTGATTTCATAATTTAATTGACCAAGACAGAGTGTGTTTGTGAACAAGCACCCAGAGTGAATTATTGCAATATGAGTCCCTACCATTTGATGGTCAACTATGAGTGACTGTAATCATAGGACTTGATTTCTGATTTTGAGTTTGGCATTTTACTGCTTTGATTTTAACAGGAGTTCATAGGCAATTTCAAGACTAGTTATACACATATTGTGCTTGTGTCTCATAAGTTTACTTACATAGATTGATAATTAAATGCTGAGGAATATATACCACTAGATTATCCCAACATTTTGGCATCTTTTCCAGTGAGGGACTAAAGGAATTACTTTTGAGATTGCAAATTTCTACTTTTCTTTGGTCCTTAGTCTTTTTCCTACTTTTTGTTTCACCAACATTTATGACTTGGAGGAGGAGAAATGGTAAGACGAGAGGTAATAAATTGCACATACACTTTAGTGGGGATCTCTAAGCCCTCGTCATGTTGTAATTGTAAGTGTGTTTCCTTTTATTCAAGTTTTTTTTTTCATAGAAAGAAAGCTAACTCATGTCCACAGACATCCTAGTGACAACATGGTATTAGTAGTGTGAGGGAATTCAAGTACATTATCAGATTTTTCTTTAAGTTTGTTTGGTGTGGTGTGTTTGATTTCATTTTAGAGAAGTCTTTGTTTTTGTGAAAACCCCCTATACACCAATCCATTCATGAGAAAGACCTCTTGAAAAACCATAAGAACTTGAAAATGATCAAGAATTTGTTGAGTAAGGGAGGATGTGTTGCTACAAGTATTTTCTCAAATCCTTTCCCAAAGTTCAGAGTCATCACCAGGGAAGATTTTACATCTCATGAAGTAATTGATGAACAAATGGTGCATGAAAAAAATCACACAAGAGGAGTAATTAGAAGTTTCTTCTAATCCTTATCAGTAAGAAGACAAGATTAATGAGTCATGGATAATTTAAGATGAGGACTAGATACTAGAGCCAAAAATTGAATAATTTCTTGGATGCTTGTCACCAGATCCCTTGTGTACTCATGAATATGAAGCTAAATTCTTTGAAGAACTTCATGACATGACAACTACAATAAATCAAGGAAACAAGTATGATATAGAAGTTTGGTTTCAATCAGTCACCAATCTGCACCATCACTCCATATTTCAACAATTCTTGGCACCATCTGTACACAAGCAGTTAGCCTCTCATATCTTGGTATTCATTAAGATATATTTTATAAATTTGGATATGAGTACACTAGAGATATTGCTACGTGAATGGATGCATTGGAAGTATTCCTACACTTGAAATAGGTTTTTCTTTTTCAAGTAAAGTAGGATAGTAGAAAAAATAAATAAAAATATAATAAATAAAAATTGTAAAGATAAAAATAATGTTCAGAATGTGAAATCTAGGATTCGTGGCACATATGAACATCATCTCTTCCTAAAAACCAGGAGACTGGTTGGTAGAGTTCACTCTTGTACTAATTTCCTGCAGAATTATCAGAATTATTAGAGATTAGTTGGAATAAATTAGTCACATTTTCATTGATTAATGGTTGTGTTAATCTTTAGTTTTGTTGGTAGTATGTTAAAGATTGTCTCAAGCTTCTCCAAGTAGTCATCCTCAACATAATTCAAATATATCACAACAACCACCTCAGGACAATACAAAGTGCACTCATCTCTCAAGAATATATCAACTTCCTTTTGCATGAGGACATGCATAGATCTTGATGTGGGGGAGAGCAACAATTTCTAGAATTTCAAGAAACATAGAGAAATGAAGATTAATTCATGCAGCTCAAGATGAATTTCCTACAACCAAAGATCAAATCCTACATAAAATTTTCACACTTTTGAAATACAGAGAGATTCAAGAAAAATGGGCCTAGAGATCAGCAGAACAAACTTTTGAAGAACGACCAATTTTTTAAAGAACAAGCAATCTTTTGACCATTTTCTTAATTTGTAAAACCCAGCTCAGATCTGATGGATCAGTTCTAAGGATTTGGGAATTGGTTATTTACTCTTTTTTATAAATATTTCTCAGAGAAAAATACATGGATTAGTTAGGGAGAGAATAATTATGAACCTGAATACAAATTTTAACTGTTGATCATTGTCTTACAGTCAATATAAGGAATTTATAATCATTTTCATGTGTTGAAGTTCTTCTAAGTTCTTAGTTTAATCGACAAAATATCAAGGAGGGTCCCATGTATGTGTTCTCTTCATCTTTAAGAAGTGGTGTGTTGGAATTACTTCCCATTAATTGCTTTCATATTTGTTCCTGCTTTTCATTTACTGTCATTTCTTGTAGATGCATAATTTTGTATCACAGATAATGTTCCTTTATGTATGGTGAGTAACTTTTTTGGATAATGATGAAAAGACAATCAAACATTTGAATTATCTTCCATCTATTATGTTATACCAATGGTTCTCGCATAATATAGTTAAATATTAAACATAGTCTGTAGGTTTTCTTGCTTATACATTTCATTTCAGTGTCAAAAAGATTGAGTCTACTTTCAACCAACCTTTTACTCAGAATACTCCTTTTTGATTTCATAATTTAGTTGACCAAGACATAGTTTGTTTGTGATCAAGCACCCATAGTGAATTCTTTCAATCTAAGTCCCTACCATTTGATGGTCAATTCTGAGTGACTGCAATCATAGGACTTGATTTCTAATTTTGAGTTTGACATTTTATTTCCTTGATTTTAATAGGAGTTCAACCCAACAATGACGATAAGAAAGAAGAGGATTCAAAGAAAAAAATAGGGGATTTGATCCCCTTGAACATTGGAACTCGTGAACAACCAAAAGTTTTAAAAGTTGGAGCTCAATGTTCCAAAGAAGAAAAGGATAAATTCATGGATTTATTCTATGAGTTTAAAGATGTTTTTGCCTGGTCCTATGAGGATCTTCGTGGTTTCGATCCTAGTATTATCCAACATGCTATTCCAATTAAGGAAGAAGAAAAACTGGTTAGGAAAAAACAGAGACCTATTAATTCCGCACTTGAAGCTACCATTAGAAAGGAAGTGGAAAAATTGTTGAATGCTCATATTAACTTTCCAGTCAAATATCCAGAATGGGTATCTAATCTTGTTCCTGCAAGAAAGAAGACTGGAGAAATCAGATTATGTGTGTATTTATGTGCACTAAATAGAGCTAGTGTTAAAGATATTTTTCCCATCCCTAATATGGAATTAATTTTACAAGAATTTGTTGGATCTCAAATGGTGTCCTTACTCGACGATTTTTCAGGTTATAATCAAATAAGAGTGAAGAGGACTGATAAATACAAAACCACATTCACTACTCGTTGGTGATTTTTTGCTCATGAATGTATGCCTTTTGTCGTATCTAATGCAGGTGCCACTTTCCAAAGAGATATGAAAATAGATTTCAATAATCTCTGGTAATATTGTTCAAGTATATCTTGATGATTTAACTGTTTATTCAAAAAATTGATTAGATCTCTTTGATCATCTTAAGCAAGTCTTTTTACGATGTAGAAAAATTGGTATGTCCTTAAATCCTAAAAAGTCTGTTTTTGGCATTACTCAAGGTAAAGTCCTTGGTCACATTGTTTCAAATTATAGGATCAGCATAGATACTGAAAGAGTTATCGCAATCTTAAATATTCTAGTGCCCACATCCAAAAAGGAAATCCAATCTTTCATGGTAGGATAAATTTTGTTGGAAGATTTGTTCCTAATTTCACTATGATGGTTAAACTTATTCATAACATGTTGAAACATGATCGATCTTTCTCTTGGAAGAAATATGTTGAAAATGATTTTGTAGGAGTTAAGAAGGCAATCAGTTCAGCTCCAGTTTTGGTGAAGCCATATTTTAATAAAGAACTCAACAGAAGAGGCAATTTCTAATGTCCTTCTGCAAAAACATGTTCAAAATAATGAACAACCTATAGCCTATATGAGTCAAAGATTAACTCACGATGAGATCAAATATTCTTTTATTGAAAAACATTTTTTCGCTCTCATTAAGTATATAGAGAAATTTCACCACTTCATCCTCAACAAGCACACACAAGTAAAAGTCCCTTTACTTGCTGTCAAGTTTTTGCTTTCACAAACTCACTTTGATGGAAAAATTGTGCATTGGATTGCAAAGATTAAAGAACATGATTTAACGATTAGTAATTCTAATACTATTAAAGGATGTGACTTACACTTCACTTGAATCAACATCCTAAACCAAGTGATTTTTCTGAAGAAAATAAAAATGCCTTATCAACACTTTTCTTTATCGAAAATCAAAATCTCGACTTCCCTGAGCATCCTTGGTATAAGGAAATAATTTATTACTTACAATATCAAAAGTGTCTTGATTACTTATAATCTCATCAATGAAGGAGGTTACATCTCTAAGCCTCCAAATATCTGATATTAGGAAATTCATTATTCTGAATATTTGTTGATGGGTTGTTATTACGATGTATTGACGATATTACGGCCTAGAAATTTTTGAAATAGATACATGGATCATCACACTCAAATTTACACATTGGTGGTCATTTTGTAGCAAAGACTATTGTCTTCAAAATTCCAAGAGCATGGTATTAATAGCCTTTTATTTTTCAAGATTCTTTTAAATTCACAAGGGTCTGTGATAAATGTAAAAAATTCATTAGTAGGGGATAACTTTATGCTATGCCCTTGCAGCCCGTTCTTCCTGATTTTCCATTTGCTAAATGGGGTTTACATTTCATTGGTCCCATAAACCGTCCATCTTCTGCATGACACATTTTTATACTTAAAGCTACAAACTACTTCACTAAATGGACCGAAGTTGTACCACTTAAACATGCACAAGATGAACATGTAATATTTTTTTTTGAATCAAATATTTTCTCTCGTTTTGGTCTTCCTCTTGAAATTGTTTCAGATAATGGTCCAACATTTATTTCTTCAAAATTCACTCAATTTCTTAGCAAATTTGGTGTGAAACACTTCACTTCTTCTACCTATTATCCGCAAGGAAATGGGAACGATGAGTCTACTAATAAAAATCTGATCAAAATTTTTACTTAAGGATGAGTCTACTAATACACTACTTATTCACGCTCTTTGGGCAGATAGAACCACCACCAAATCTAGCAATGGTCATACCCCATTCCAACTGTTATATGGCCAAGAAGCAATCATGCTCGTAGAACTGGAACTTACCTCACTTAGATTGGCATTACAGGCTGAAGAATTAAATTCATCAGATATTTCCCAAATAATTAATGCTTTGCTTGCCCTCGATGAACAAAGAAAACATGCTTTAGAAAATTTAAGGAAAATACATCAAACAATTAAAAAATATTTTGATAAAAAAGACTAAATCTGTTATTTTCAAGGTTAATGACAAAATATTTCTTTGGGATGCTACTCATTTTTAAAAGGGAAAGCACTCCAAGTTTCAGAAGTTGTGGCTAGGTCCATATAAAATCACCTCTATCATAGGTAACAACTCTTACTTTCTTAAGGACATGGAAGAGTGATTGTTTTCATTTACAATTAATGGATCTCATCTGAAGCATTGTGTTGAGCTAGATTGATTTGAATGGTTATTTTAAATGCCTCCTATATATATTTTTCATAGTCTCTTGTATATACTCCTTTTTCCTCGTTTATTGTTTTCTTATTGCTAAATTCATTTTTCTTATTTATCAATTTTGATTCATTTATGTTTTAACATTTTGCTTGCTTTATTTGTAAGTCCATTTTCTTTGTCATGTCAACTTCACATTATACTGATTTTGTGAAATTTATGAGAGAAGAAAGAGACGAATGATCTTCTTGGATTCGTAATACTACTTATGTAGCAATTGCCAAACCTACAAAAAATTTTCTAATACATGAAGTGATAGTTATTCCCGCTTCTTCTTTCCAAGAGTATATCAAAGAAAAGTTGATAGATCTACAAGTTTGATACAAGCAAAACCAAATATTCTCATTTCTAGCCAATTCAGAAATTGTCTACCCTGTGGAGTCGATAGATGTTGACTCATAAAGTTGCCAACTAAGCTATCAAACCTGCAAATGACTGCAAGGCACTATTTTTAAAATTCTTGTTATCTATTATTTATAAATACTAAACTATAGGTGGGACCCCACTAGAAAAAGAAATAAAATTGACAATCCCCTTGTTATAAGAGTTAATGATAGCACTTAATTTTACTACAATTATTGGAGGTATCTTGCTGCATATTGACTATCCATTGGGGTTTCTCCAGTATATGGTGATTAAAAACGTATGATTGTTTGTTGTGCTATGGAAAAAAAAATGCATGGTCATTCAATCAAAATGTGTGTTAATAATTGATGTTTTTGAAAGCTTGGTATCACATTAAGGTTCTCATAGAAAGTGCAGATTCAATTGTTATTGACATGGTGGTATTTACTTTTAAAAAGGGTTGGTTATGTACCACAACTATCCAACATAAAGTGCTACTTAAACATTATAATACGACCTTACATGTTGTATTATAGTATCGGGCTCTCATATATGTTATGTCTTTGTTATATATAAAGGTGGCATGACGAAGTTTAAAAGTTGGAAGTTCTTTCCAACGTGATGCATATGGTATATTGTTTTGATTTCATTGTTATCATTCAAACTCTACTTTAAGAATTTACTGTCACAAGTATATATCATCATTTTATTATATTAGCAATGGATGTGGTTTAATTGAAAAAGTCATTGAGTTGGTCGTTGTTCCAAACTACATTAATTCCTTGCTAACATGTATGAAAAAGCACGTGATTTGTTGCGTATTTGGCATGGTAAAATTTAACACTATTTGTTGAGACTAAATAGTGGAAGTCTGATTTGGAAAGAGAGTTAATGTTTTGGGGACGTGAAGTCTCATGCATTGAATGCATGCATGTGGATTTTGATTGAGGTTACCAACCTCGAGATTTATGACATTTTTCATTTCGTTGGTTTGGAGTTAATCTCTAGAGAAGTGGCTTTGTGTGACCCTAAACCATGATTGTCCCGACACTATAACTTATATTTATCAAAGGAAAAACAAGTTGTTAGTGAAGGTATGTTACTATAGCTTATACCCATCAAATAAATGTCGATTTTCTTGCAATGATAATTTAGAAGGAGCTCTGTTTGACTAGGAATAAGCATGTTGCTTTTCTTATGATTATGTTATGTCATTCTCTTCATTCCCAACTCAGAATGAAATGGTCGATTCATTTTACTATCTACCTCTCTAGTTCATATCCATTCAAAATTTGTAAATCTTGTTGGGTTTTTCCAAACTGTGTCAGAGCATTTCTTCCTCGACATATTTTTATGGTGAAAAATTGGTATTTTACCTCGACGAGAACGTAGAATGAGTATTTGTCTCTTTTTAAAAGAAAAATTAAAGGGGTTTCTCCTCGAATTGCCCTTTATTTACGAGTTTCCTTTAAACCCTCTTGTCATGTTAATATGTAATATTCTGTTTGAGTGAAGTCTATGTCGTTTTGGAGTACCTTATGCTTGGAACTATGATTATGGGTTTTTCATATATTTGTTGGGTTGTAGCTTGCATATTCCTTTCAAGGAAATTTTATGTAGAGTTATGATATAAAGGGAAACATTCAGTCTGGTTTCATAACCCAATAATTAAAAACTATCTTATCGCTTGCTTGGTCTATGTCAAAAGTTAAAGTTTGTTTTGTTGATAAACCATAGGGTTTTTCATTCCTGCAAGTTAAAGAATACTTTCGATCCTACGAGAGGAATTACACATATCTCCAATCTGGCAACCCTTATCCTCTTTAAACACAATGATAAGTTTCTAGCCATAATGAAAGATGAGTGTGATCCATTTTGATCCCTAACCATTTTGGAAGACACCTAGTTTAATATGCATTGATTGTTTTTGGGGTGTGATGGCTATTTTCTTGAAGTAATGTCTGATATGTTGGAAATTCGAAATAGTGAACATGTCAAATACTTTCTTCAGCCCTGTTCAGTTTTTTTTACATAGAAAGTTATTTGGGAATGGTTCATATCATTTCTTGAAAGATGAATATTTCCAAGCCCTAACTGTTAAGAAATATTATAACAATTTGATGATAGTTGTTGATTAATTAGGTTGGTTGTCATTGATGTCAACCCTTGAAGCAAGTCCAGTAGAAAATTTTGGTAGCCCCAACAATGTAGTTAAGGAAATACAATTTGATGGATGTATAATGGTATGAAGATTAACTTATTTGTAGGTAAAATTATTCTAGATGGATACTACATGTCATGCCATTTCTGGTGATATGTAGAACGTCACTTAAATCCTCACGGTTAGAGAGTTATGGCCTTGTGAAGTTGGAGAACCCTTATGATTTATCTAGAAGGTAAAAGAAGTCAAATTATTCTTAGAAGCTCCTAGAAAAAGTTGACTAGTCAAGTGGGTGAAACTAGGAGTTAATCATGGGTTAAGTTGTTGCAATTTGAAAATAATTAAAAATAATTTAGTTGCAACTAGGAGTGGAGAATTTACTATTCGTAGAAAAGTGGGTTAGAACTGGACAAGTGGTTAGAAGTGGGTTATCCCTAAAAGAAGGAAATTGGGTTAAGTTTGCTATAAGCTAACCCCTTGAGGAAGCTGCATGGAAGTATAAATAAGAGAGAAAGGCTCTCCTATTAACACTTATTGAGCACATTGAATATAAATTATTGTGCAAGGTTTATTGCAGGTACTCATTGATACATCTGAAGTTGTGCAAGTCTAAGGTAGCATGAAGGGTTGACAAAGAAAGTTTTGGAATTATAAAAAATACTGAAAAAACCCTAGTTTTTGAGGTGTACGTGGGATTCAATGGAGAAGGGCACGTAGGTACACGAGATTTTAGTATAACACGACGCATACATGTGAGATAAGCCACAAAAACTTGAGAAGATGAAGATGCCAGGTCTCTAGAGTCTGAAAGAAAGATCTCAAGAAGGTCTACAATGATCAGGTACAACAAATCTGTCTACAGATTCAAAAGGTATGTCTTATTTCTATAAGTAGTTGGATTTTTTTGTTTACATGAGAAATGGTTATGGGAGTTTGAGGATTTTCTCTAGAGAGGTTATTGTTTGCATGGGACTTAATGTATAATCCATATCTACATAAATACAGTGCTGGTATAATTTATCATTGGTACATCTTGTTAGTGTTGAGGCATATCTTGTATTTCTTGGGATACCGTTAAGGTTTTTTGTGGTACATGGTTGAGAGTTTGTATTTGTGAAGTGGTTGATGTATTGAGAGGTTGTATATCAGTTAGGGTTTGATGTCCAGTCCATGTGAGGTTTATTATAATTGTTCATGATTATACACACTCGGATGGCACATGACTAGAGAGATATAGATGCACTTGGTTAAGGGATTTGTATGAGGATGTATGCATAGGGCACAACTATAGTATGGAAATAGTGATAGGTTGAAGGTTGATGTGACAAAGGCAGCAAAGGGTCAGAGTTTTTCAGGAAAGAGAAAACCCTAGTTTTCAAAAGGCGTATGTGGGCTGCAGTATAGAAAGGTTACGTACGTATGCAGGCTACAGTAGAGAAATGTTGTGTACATATGTGTGTTGCAGCACAGATAGGTTGTGTACCTATTGGGTTTTGTTGATACAGAAAGATTACAAGTACAGGTTGGTTACAGGTCAGTGGCACAGGTTGGTTACAGGTTGTTGGCACAAATTGGTACAGGTTTATAGTGGTATATCTCACAGTGACAGTGTGATAGTGGTTTTATCAGTTTACTTATATTTCAGGGTTGCAGGATAGGGAAAGGATAGGTGATTGTAGCCACCTTCTGGTTGTATTCGAATAACATCGGGGTTTGTAGCTTCCCTCTAGTTGTAGCTAGAGAATTGGGGAGTTGGAGCTTCCCTCAGGTTGTAGCCTGAAAATACAGGGGGTTGGAGCCTCCTTCCAGTTGCAGCTGGAGAAAAAAGGAATTTGGTCCTTCCAATGAATGTAATTCTTAAATACATATAAGAAAAAAAAATATGTGGTTTTCTCCCGCATTGGGTTTCCACGTAAAAATATTGGTGTATTGTGCATGCATGTGATTGTTCATTGTTTATGGTTTATTTAATTTGCACTTATTGGATGATAATATTACATTGATCATAACGATAAATACCACTTACATACTATGGTTAAAATGATTAAAAATATCTATTACTAATTCACCCCCCCCCCCTCTCAGTAATCCAACAATTGGTATCAGAGCAGGTTCCTTCAGAAATCAATTTAACCATTGAAAGGTAGATCATGGAGAGAAACAATATGTATAAAAATGGAATACAACAGTTTGATGGATAGAACTATGCATTATGGAGTAGAAGGATGAAAACATATGTACCAGCACAGGGATTTGAGGTTTGGCAATTAGCTGTAGATGGATATAAAGAACCAACAATTCCACCAACAAATGACAACGGAAGGAAACTCAGTCTAAACAATTCAAAATCCACAAATACACTTCTAAATGGTCTTTGTGATTTGGTATATGTAAAAGTTATGCATTGCAACTCCGCTAAAGATATTTGGGGAAAACTTCAGAATATTTATGAAGGATATGCAAAAGCCAAGGCAACAAAGCTTCAAACTTACAAAGGTTAATTTGAACAACTAAAGATGAAGGAAGATGAGAATATTGCAGGTTACTTCTTATGAGTTGATGAAATAGTGAATGTAATCATAGGATTGGGAGAAGAAGTTGATGAAATTATAATTGTTCAAAAGGTACTAATATCTCTTCCAATGAGATTTGATGCTAAGATCTCAACACTTGAAGAAAGAGTTGATCTAGACTCAATAAGCATGGATGAACTACATGGAATTTTCATAGCCTATGAAATGAGAACTGAACATGAGAATCCAGGTATAAAATAAGCAACATTCAAAGCATCTAAGAAGTCAAAGAAAAAGGGAAAGCAAAAGGGAAAAAGAGATAGCAGCAACAATGACATCTTGGAAGACGATGAAAAAGTAGCCAACTTTGTTAGAAGACTGAAAAAGGGAACCAGTGACAGATATAGAGGTAAGCATCAATTGATTTGTTTTAATTGTGATGGTATTGGTAATTTTTCTAACAAGTGTCCTCACAAGAAAAATAAAAGAAATGAAGAAGACAATTCAAATAACAAAAAAACATATAAAGGAAAAAGAACCAAAAAGAAATTCTTCAAGAAAAGTTTATGCACCAAAGAAGACGAATCCTCATCAGATGAAGATGATGTCAGTGAAAGTGAGACATAAAGAGTTCTATTCATGGCAATAGAAAACTCTGATAAATAAGACACAAAATAATAATATGAAGAGGCTGAAGTTGACTACAGATAAGAATTGTTGAGTGCCATAGATGTTATAAAAATGGAAAAGAAGAAAAACAAATAACTACAGGAAGAACTAAAAAGAAAAGAGGAAACACAAAATTCCAACTCTGAAGAATTGGAGCAGATGATCTCTAATCTAAAAATTCAAGTTGAAGAAGACAAAAGAATAGAAGAAGCACTTAAAGAACAATTGGAAGAAAAAGACACGATCATTGGAAATTTGGAAGCAAGATTGTTACATTGAGAAAAAACCTTCAACAGAATAACTCAAAGGTTTTGGATAATATTATCAACAGTCAGAGGCCACATCATGACAAGTCTGAGCTAGGATACAATTAGACAGAAATAGGCTCAAGCTCCAAAAATATAGATAAAGAAACACAACCAAGAAGCTATGCAGAGACAGTTAGAGGAGACAAGAAGTTTTACAGGGAAGATCACAGGGACACTCCTCCACCCAGAAGATTCAGATTTCAAAATCAATGATAGTTAGAAACAAACAGGCCTCGGGAAGAAGAAGGATTCAAAAGAGTAACTCCCTTCAGAAGATATTCAACTCCCTCTTATCAAACTATGTTTTTTGGTTTATGTTATGCATGTAATAATTTTGGACATAAAGCTATAAATTACAGAGCTAATAGTAGGAACATAAACATCTTTGAAATTCATGCACAAAATGGTTATCCAAGAAGGCCTAGTGAAACACAGAGAAGAAGATACAATAGGTTTGAATCATTGAGCATTGAAGTGGAATGCTACAATTGAAACAATTTTGGACACATAGCCAAATATTGTAGAATGAGAGTCCCTCCTAGAGAATCACAACATAATAATAACAATCATATATAAGAACCTCAACATAGAATATGGATAAGAAAGTAGAATCGGTTTAACAATGAAGAATGCACACTCGCTCTACAAGATAAACACAAGAAATGTGGTTGGTGTGTTGACAGTGGCTTCTCAAAGCATGTGACATGTGATGAAGATAGGTTTCTTACATTGAGAAAGGAAAGAGATGGATTAGTTTCCTTTGGAAACGATGACTCGACTAGAATCATTGGAATGGGAACAATCAGAATTGGAAACAAGAATACCAAGGAAAAAAATGTTCTATTAGTGGAAGATATGAAACATAATCTTCTAATTTAAGTCAAATGTGTGAAAAAGGTCGCAAACTTATGTTCGTTTCATGGAAGTACGAGATAAGAAAAGCAGGTTCAGGAAAATTGATTGCAACAACTGTAAGAAGTTCAAGCAACATATATGTATTAAGTGAAATTGGAAATTAAAAGTGTTGTTTAAGAAAGGAAGATGAAGTTTGTCTATGGCACATAAGAATGGGTCACATAAACTTTTATAACCTCATCAAATTCAGCAAAAAGGAAGTATTCAAAGAAATACCCCAAATCACGAATCTAACCAACACATTATGCAAGCATTGTCAACAAGGAAAGAAAATAAAGAGAAAGTTTAAATCAAAGGAATAATCCACAACAAGACCATTGGAAATTGTGCATACTGATCTAGTTGAACCAACTAGAACAAAGGGTTTAAAAGGTGAGCAATATTTTATGTTATTGGTTGATGATTATACAAGAATGATTGAAGTTTGTTTTCTCATGAAGAAATCAAAAGCATTTGAAAACTTCAAGGTAGACAAGGAAATGGTTGAAAATGAAATGGATTCAAAAATCAAATTTTTGAGATCAGATAATGGAGGAGAGTTTACTTCAAAGGAATTTATGGATTTCTGCAGCAATCATGGAATAAAAAGGAAATTCTTTGTCACTAGGACACCTCAATAGAATGGAGTTGTTGAAAAAAAGAACATGATAGTACAAGAAATGGCTCGAACAATGTTAATGGATTCTAAGTTGACAGATGTTTTTTGGACACATGCAGTGCATAAAAATATTCACATTCAAAACAGAGAAATGCTCAGAAACAACAGTGACAAAACTCCCTATGAGCAATGGAAAGGAAGGCCAACAAATGTGAAGCACTTTAGAGTTTTTGGAAGAAAATTCTACATAAAAAGAGACTATGGTAGAATGTGAAAGTTTGATTCTCATGTGGACAAAGGCATACTTGTTGGGTACTCAAGTACAAGGAAAGCATACAAGTGTTACAATCTAAGACTCAAAAAATTTGTGGAAAGCATTAATGTAATGGTTGATGAAATAGGTGGATGAAAATTAAAGGAAGAAGAAAAGGAATCAATGGAACATGTTTACAAAGAAGAAGCAAAGGATGAAGAAGTAGTAGAAGGGGAATATGAATAAGATCAGATAGAAGTATAAGAGCAAGTACAACAAGTACCTCCAAAGACACCTAGCAAACGAATATAGAAGAATTATCCTTCAGATCAAATTATTGGGAAAAAAGACGCATGAATTGAGACTAGAAGAAGAATTCATTGACCAGAACAACTGCACCTAGCACTCTTATCTTTGATTGAACCAAACAGTTTTGAAAAATCTAGCAAGGATGAATTTTGTAAAAAGGCCATGAAGGAAGAGTTGGATCAAATAGAGAAGAGTGACACTTGGGAATTGGTTCCAAGACCAAGGTACAAGAATGTGATCGACATAAAGTGGGTATTTATAAATAAATAGAATTAATATGGATATGTTACCAGAAACAAAGTTAGATCGGTATGTAAATGATATGCATAGGTTGAAGGCATCGAATTTGAAGAGACATTTTCCCTAGTTTCCAGAATGGAAGCAATCAGATTGATCCTAGCTTATGCATGCTCCAAGAATATTAAAGTGTGTCAAATGGATGTGAAATTAGCCTTTATGAATGGGGAAATTGAAGAAGTATACATTGAGCTACTGGAAGGATTTCATTTGTCAGAGAACAAAGATTATGTGTGCAGGTTGAAGAAGGCCTTGTATGGTCTAAAACAAGCTCTTAGAGCATGGTATTCTAGACTAGAAAGATATCTACAGTAGGCAGGATTCAGAAAACGTAAATGAAAAAAAAAACATCTACATCAAGTGATCCAGGTGGATATCGATGGCCACCCACCTATTCCAAATGGATCAAAACAGTCTTCTGGAAATTTACTATTTTTAGCAATTTTCAGTTCCTAAACTTCTGGGGGCATTTTAAAGGCCTAAATGAATTTTTTTTGGGGATAGAGCATATCAATGATGGCCAAAGGCTCTATTTGAGACCCCAAAATGAATCTCTTCGACGATACCTTTCCAACGAGATATCCTGCACCCCAAACAAAGATCATATGCCAACGTTACACTACCAAGAAGTTGATACACCAAACTACCCAAAACAGGGTCCACAAAATTGTTGGCTTTTCATCTTTTGGGGTTAGGGTTTTGGACTTTATTTATGTTAAAAATGTCTCTCGAGCTTCATTTGTAATAATATTCTTGCGAATGTGATTAGTCATCACATCTCTTCTTAGAGATAAGATGCCACCATTCTAGTGAGTCTTTCACTCTGTATTTTTACAGTCTTGAACATTTCGCTCATTAATAGAAATTGTGTATTATTGTATCTATGTGTTTATGGTTATATCTTTGATAAACATATGTTATATTATTAGATATATGAGATATATCTATACATTTCAGTATTATATCTCCGCTCTCATTTCATTCCAAAAATAATCTGGATCAGTGGTATTAGAGCAGGTTGCTCTTGATCATTTATTTAGTGCATGACCCCGACGAGGTCTAAGTATAGAAAGTTGGGTCTCGAACTTGTATCTATTAAGGACAATCATTATTGCACACCCAAGAATCCCTCCATGGCGGAATAAAATAAAAACAACAGAGAAGATGATTCTATTAATCTTTTGCTTGAGCAATCTCTCACGCGACAGAGGAACAAAATGCTGGAGATTTTTTCCCACATCCTTCAACGTATGCCAATAACAACCAGTGCATCTTCATAAAGAGGCCACTTTGGAGGCACCTCCCATTTCAAGGTACAATTTAATTTTCACATTCCCGTATTTGAAGGACAGATAGATGCAGTGTTGATTAAGGTTGGTTGTCATTGATGTCAACCCTTGAAGACCCGTAGCACAAAGTTTTGGGTAATGGACCCAATAGTGTTTGATGTAAATATGACTCATTATTGTTTTTTCATGGTTTATAAGAAGTAAATATGGATGAAC
>ML801443.1:138721-170418 GCA_009831015.1 Picea engelmannii | reverse complement strand
ACCCCCTGTCTTTCTTCCAGACATAGGACTAGACAAATTTCCAGCTATGAAATTATTTCAGGTGTCTTTACGGGCTTTTAATTCAGTCGCAATTAATAATTTGATCAGCCCATGATGAAACAAATGTTGCTCAGGTTTACAACTGACCTCTTCACTGTTTCACACATTTTCTTTAAACTCCTCCAAAGAAAATAAGGAAAATTCATTTCCTTACCTTGTGCAAAATGTTGTAAGATGCATATATGATAGGTGAAAGTTAGATTGTATCACCCTTCACAAGTCAGATATCGTTGGAGGACAATTAATGGTTTCTTCCATTCCTCCTTAAGCCAAACCCGTGGAACTCCTTTAGACCAATCTGCATCATGATACTTTTTCTTCAAAAACCAATTCCTCTCTGATATTGGCAAATTCTGCTTCTTAAACCATTTTTCACCAGTTTGAGGCAAGCTTGTAGCTACAACAATAGTCTGCTCATAAATCTCCATCACAATATCCCTAAATCGAGTAACCCTGCGATCAAACCCTTGAGAAAATAAAAGTGAGATGCTACTATCATGCCCACAGAATTTTTCAAAGCACCTATGCCATCCTCGGCTGCGAAACATCTCTCGACAAGCATTATACTTTGGTGTTGCCTCTAGATCTTGAATTGAACCTGGTTCATAACGAATAACCACCATTTTTGAAAAAAAAATGCAACAGAAAATCGTTCAACAACAATTCAAAACTAATGGAGGGATAGAACGATATGTTGATAGGGATTATTTCAAATCCCGATAGTGATTCAAAATTAGGTGAATAAGGGCGCGCAAAATAATGATGGGAAATAGTATAGAGATGTTTTAGAATTTGGAAGTGGGGAAACAAGTTTGCGGTTAAAGAATAAATGGCAGGTACAGGAATGAAATCATGTTTTGTATAATCATTAAAGAATAAGGTCAGGGCAGGAAAAAAAAAGTTTAATTTCACATGTGTAGGAGTTATGCTTGTTCTAGATTTTCCGCCTTAACTTAACTCACTAATTTTAGAGAGAGATTCCTTATATCATCAATGATTCTAGTCCCTTGTCTGTATGAACATAAGCCCTATGAAAACTACTGTTCATCCGATGATGCCAATTGTACTGGTATAGGACCACCCAACATAAGTTCTTTATCTGTTTTCAATACTCTATTGTTTGTCAGGCAGAGGATCATAATTTGAGAAAGGTTTCCCCAAAGGTAAGGCTCAGGAGAGAAGATTTTCATACGAAAAACTTCTACAGACTTATAAAAGACCTTGGCATACCATTAAAGGGCACATTTCGAATCACTGAAAGGATTCGAAATGTCAAATGAGAAATAGAGGTTTGTCAATCAAGGATAACCAAAATGAGGAAGATTTAGATAAACTGAGCATAATTTAGATACAGGGTTGTACTTGCCCATAATTTCCTTCTTGTATTTATTCAAATTAAGATTTTTAAAAATGCATACCTCAATATTGTTGTGATACCTGTACCAAATGTGCAAATCAATATCAGATGGTGACTATGTCCTCCAAGAAGTTGTTGATTGATTGCTGAATTTATCCTCCCAGAAACTATGTGGACTGCTGATGTCCATCTTTGGTACCGAAATAATGATGCAAATAATTTTTTTAATTTGAACTCTATAGAAGAATAGAGTTGTCGAACCAACTGATTGCTTATTCTTGCAAAAGTAAAAAAAGATTGTTGCATTTTTATTGACTATTTGCAGCATTTTATTCCTACCTACTTGAAAACAAGACAAATCTTCCTTCAAGTAAAGGTTGATTTCCAGAGCAACCATTCACGCATCAAGATAGAAAATAAACTCATGTCCAAATAAAAGAATTGTACCTGAACTGTTGAATGGATATGAGGAACCAACAAGATGTTTATTGCCATATCCAAGAGAACCTAAAGAAGGAATCTTTCTTGAGGCCTCATAATAGATTGAAACCAATTTTCTATAAATTCTTGCATACCCTGGTGCTCTTGAGTTTTAATACTATCAATATCCATACTCTTCATCCCTTCATATAACTGATCTTCATATCCTTGACCACCCACATGAGGTAAGCATGCAAGAAACTCTTGACTTCCTGGTTCCAATGCTTGTTCTATATCTAATGAAGTTTCTACTCTCTTGACCTCTTTTGCAGGTAGACATGCATGCTTGAAGGAGCCTGCTAAATCTAGTGATTTGTCTTTTTCTTCCTGAGTTACGGATAGATCTTCAAGATCCATCAAAATATTAGAAAGATGCTGAAGTGACACCCTCCTTCTTTCAACAATTCTTGAATCCATCTGAGTGATTTTTTTGTTGTTTTTTTCTACAATTTCTTCGATTAAAATCTCAAAAAGCCACACAACCTTCCGTCTTACAGATCCTCCTCCCGCTGGCCTTCAACAAACACAACACAATCCCTATTCTCCAATCCTTTTTAGTGCCTCCTTGGCAACGACGCCAAAATGTTGAGCTATATATATACCATATATTCCAACACTTAATTGTCAACCCGGGAAGCTAGACTTTGAGGAACCAATACAATATGTACATGAATGGAGTCAAACTTATCTTGCTCATAGAAATCTCAAATCTTCACACCTCTATCTAATTCATAATGAAAATGCTCCTACTAATGAAATTCTTGGAAACAATCCACTTGAAGTAATCTAATTGAAATAACCTTGCTACAACTATAAATCTGATCTTTGGTTTCTTAAAAGGAAAATGATCCACAATACTCCTTCCTTAATCATTTCTTCATTACATCCAACTTTGAGCGATTATTAGAGAATACTGAGAATTATGAATTCATAATTACAATCATGACTGCAACTAACTCCATCGATTTCTCAGGATAAGAATCTTAACTCAACTTGATATCCTAGATCATTACTTTCAGATTTCACCAAATCACTTAATCTGAGATTATGCTATTAAACCAAGTATTCTTCTTAAAACCAAATGACTATCCAAATGTGAACTTAAACCAACAACCAATCCTTATAACTTCAAAACTACAACATCTTATTCCAAATAAACCGAACCAATGTGTAACACATTCTGCTAAGAAATGAAAATTGAATTGAAATCACTCAAGTTGCTAAATATAGCCTTATTACTCCTTAACTGTTGTAAGCAAATGAAAACTCCCCAAACCATGAACAAGACTGAAATTAAATTGCTCGAAATTAATCAAAATTTCTAAAAAAAGAGTCTACAAAAATCCTTCTATTATGATTGAAGATGCACTACAAACCTGGGCAGGGGGCCCTTCCTATCCAAGTTGCATCGATAATTAATTATCAATCCATTCTCATAGACAAGCTTCAAAATTAATCAAAGACATAAAAATAAAATAAGAAATCCGTTCTTGTTCTATTCCATCTACAAACAAATGATTGCATTCCTCTATGCTCTGTTCTATCTATCAGCTATTCCCCATCATATCTACATACATCTCTCATTTCGATCCTCCCTTATATAGAATTTCAAACCCCCCTACATACTAGCTTTCTGGTATCTTCCCATATCCCATAATAGATAACATAATTAATGCAACAATTACATAAGGAATTGAATATGTATTTTGCATTAATACAAGAGAGAAATGATGCGCTCAACATCACAAAGATAGTATAATCGTTGCACCAATGTAGGAGAGAATATCATGATGCCTTTTAACTTCCTTAGTCTCATGACACGAAGTGTCATTAAGACAAGAAGTGTCAATCAAGACAAGTTGTCATTTATTTATAACTAAAATAGAGCATGCGCTGGTTGTTTACGAAGATTCTCATAGAGGGATCATCCTTGAAACATTCATCCTGGTGCTGGAACATCAACATTAGTATAGGAATCCATAATATAATATTATAAGTGAGATTGTGCATTAAAAACTCTCAAAACAAGAGAACTATTAAAGACAAGTTTTGGGTCTTTAGATATCGATTTAAGTCAATGTTTAAACCAAAGTTATACAAAATGAGGGGTATAAGACTATTAGAAAGATCATATGAAAAGATATACGGCATAAAAATTGATCAAATTTGGGTCCTAACACCATTGCCCTCCAGGAATATTTTCTTGGTTCAATCTTCAGATCTACATTCTTATGGCAAGGCTGCTGGAAATACCTTTTGGGAATCTTCCATGCAGGAGGAGTGCAACTCCTTCCTCAAGAATCAGACTTGGGATCTGGTTCCCCTTCCTTCTGGGAGGAAACTTGTCAGATGCATATGGGTTTACAGAACCAAGAGCATAGTAGATGGAAAATTTAGAAGATACAAAGCCAGTCTTGTCGCCAAATGCTTTTAGCAGGTTCATGGTATTGACTATGATGAGACCTTCGCTCCAGTAGAGAAGATGGATTCCATATGATTGGCACTTTCCATTGCGAAAACCAAAGGATGGGAAGTCCATCAGATGGATGTGAAGAATGCATTTCTTCACGACGATCTCTCTAAGGAGATCTATATGGAGCATCACCAAGTATTTATGCATGACTCATCTTTGGTATGCTGACTGAAGAAGTCCCTTTATGGCCTCAAGCAGGCTCCGAGGGCATGGTATGCCAAGATGGACTCCTACCTGTTGTTACAAAACTTTGTACATTGTAAATCAGACCTGAATGTCTACATGCTCAGGACGACTGATTCACTTCTACTTTTAGTTCTATACGTTGATGATTTGCTAATCACTGGTTTCTCGACTTCAACGATTGTTTCAGTCAAGAGGATTCTACATGACAGGTTTTTGATGACGGACATGGGTTTGCTACATTTCTTCCTTGGACTCGAGATCAGTTAGGATGCATCAGGCATCAAACTGTCTCAAGCCAAGTGTGCACGAGATCTCTTTGAGAGATTTCACATGACAGATTGCAAGTCTGCTCCTTTTAACTTTTCAAGATATGCATTCGTCCAAGGAAACAAATTTCTTGCAATTTCACATGGTATATAATGGATCTGTGTGATGATGTTTTTGAGCACGTTGAAGAGCATAACCTTCTTGAAGTTCTAGTTGCTTTTGTCATCACCACGTCTCATAAATTCAAACGAATTCAAAGTTTTGGAACTGGGCAAATAAGATTAGAAATGTTTTGTATACTTTAGTCATTCTAAATAAGGTTGTTTCTTATCTTGAGAAAAAATGGTTGATGAGGATATCCAACCTCTTGTCTGTGGCAATGGGTTTGACATGGTTAAGGAAATATTTGCAGAGGAGTATCCTATTTTACTCACAAAGGAACCTATTAATCCAAAGGATAACCAAGAGAAGATGACACAAACAATTTTTGAGACATTAATTTTACTTTCCATGTATGTTTCCATTCAAGAAGTGCTTTCTTTATATGTAAATGGGTGTACAATGTCAATCGTATGAGTAATGAAATCACCGAACTTGCTCCAAGTAGTATTAAGATAAAGATGTTGGCACTTTCAGAGAGAAAGTACAATTTCTGGATTTGAGGCTCTTTCTTGACATCGTTGAATACCTTCCACCAGAAGTGGATTGTAAAATCAGAGTATGATGATTCTGGTTCATCGATTGTGCATAGGAAATGATTCTAGAGTGTAAGAGCTCAAAATTTTAGCAATATGTATAGTGGTTGGTTCCTTGGAGATTCCAGTTGTAAAAGGGGACTGTTTTTAGTGGTACTTGAGTTTTCCATGTCTCCTTTATGACAAGATTTTAGGCCTTTACATCAGTTCCCAGACCAAGTGTGTAGCTACAAAATAATATCCCATGTAATAGCATAGGGTAGTTTTTGGAGTTAATAATAGAGATGGGAGTCTTTATTTATCTTAAGTGTTTTTGTTTGGCAGGTCTTTCCAAAGCTCATTATCAGAAGAAACATGGTATTGTCCAGAGTGTTTTGTGGAGAAAATTGATGCCCAGGGAGTAAGAGCATCAAAATTATTGAATGGGGATAAGATTAAATGTTAAGTTATGAAAAGTATTTACTGACTGCTTCAACTGCCTCCCATTGGCAATTCTCATAAATGAATTCTACTGTGCATGCATGGAGGTTTTTCCACATGATCTAAATATCCTGAACCCAATCAGAAGTATACCTCAGCCTACAAATGTTCCAGATGCAGAATTAAAATGTGATCTTCTTTGGTCAGATCCTAATAATGATACGCAAGGATGGATGATGAATGATAGAACATTATCTTACACATTTGGTCCTGATAGTGTCTCTTAAAAAGCATGATCTAGATCTTATATTTCAAACTCATGAGATATTGGAGGCTAGCTAAAACATATTTCTCTAAAAACGTTATTGAATATTGTTTATTAGGCTTGGGATAGTTATAGTAAATTTCTTCCATATTAGCTTGTAATTTGTTGACTGCAAAATGAATGGGAAGAATGGAATAAAATATAATTTGAAAGGGTTTCTAGAGAAACAAAATAGTTGGTGGATATAAGAAAAGTTTCGACAAGGAATTAATAAATACATTCCAACATAACTCTATTTTTCAGGAGTATGGGACAACACATCTATTATATGTGTCAAATACACCAAAATTGTCTTATCTTCATAAGATTAAATCCAAATTTGAAAGAAAATTTTGAGGCATTAGTTGAGCAATCAGTTCCAATAATGAAGGCATTCATTCAACATTGAAGGAAGATAAAATCAGTAGGCGGAGACTAAAGCTAGAGAGGTTAAGAGATTTTGGCAATGTGATTGTGTCTTTGGTATGAAGTGCATAGGGAAATTGTAATTTTCTCTGGTGTGATGGATTAATTCAAGGAATTCATGGCTCATTCTTAGTAGAGATTTATGATTTCTTCTTATTTTATGTGTTAAGCTTCTTTTATTTCCATCTCTTTTCTTCTTATTTAACTTGTAAAATTTGCAGTAAGATTATCTTGTGTTATAAATGTATCAACTTGGTACAACAACCACTGATACAATCATGAAAATAATCATCAAAGATTAGAAATTTCCATATGCTGGACTTGTGTCTTTATTACTAAGCCTTATGAAACATGAATGCATTATTCATGTCTATTTCATACAATATCTATCATAACCTAGATATCCCAGATATATTTTGTTCATTTACAGGTGTTTAATTGTTGAATTCGCTATATGTGACCAACCCTTGCACTTGATTTTATTTTTCTGGATTGATTGTCTAATGTCCAGTAAAACCATCCTTCTTCACCTTAGGATTTATAGAGATTGAATTTTTCCCTCTATTATGATCTGGGGTTTAATGTTTTTCTCATTTCTTCCACCTTTTCATTATAGGAATTTACTGTGTTTTATTCCATCCAACTGCCATTTAATCCTTAAGCCACATTTACCTTGCTTTATCCAATCCTTTACGATCAAATCTAGCACATGTGATTAATGAAGAAAGTTGTTGCTTAGTGATAGTGGGTAGCCAACAATTTTAAATCTGATGAGGGAGCCCTCTTTGGTCCAAGAGCTAGCTCGTGACCTAAAGTTGGTTTAAATATGTCTTGGCAAGGTTTCTAAACAACCAAAAACCATCTCAAGTTACAACAATACCAGTGGACTTTCCATTGAATAATGATATTTGAACAAAACAACCGTTAACAATTGGTATCCAATTCCTTGTATTGATGATCTATTTGATCAACTAAGTGGAGATTCAATGATTTCCAAGATCCACTTATGATCTGGGTGCTATCAAGTAAGAATTAAGGAAGTTTCAAAATAAGGTTTAGTCACAATGAATTTCTTGCAGTACCATTTAAATTAACAAATGCCCCTGCAACATTCATCAACTTAATGAATAGTGTGTTCCAAAAATATTTGGACCATTTCATTCACATATTTTTAGATAAAATTATCGTTTATTCATGGAATGAGCAGAAGCACCAAGAACATTTGAGACTCATACTTCACTACCTTAGAGAACCGTAAGTTTTATGAGGACTTGTCTAAATGTTCTGTCTTCCAGAAGATGATTTAGTATCTAGGACATGATATTATCAGTGGGGATGGATTTGTAGTGGACCTTAGTAAAGTAGATGCCATAATGAATTTACCAAGACCTAGAAACACTTAGGATAGAACTTAATTAATGGTATTTTTTGTTTATTATGTAACATTTGTGGAAGCAATTTTCCGAATTGTTAATCCCATCACCTTCCTGTAGTGGAAATGAGTAACCTTTGAATGGAAAAACAAGTGTGAGGAAGCATTTGTAGAATTGAAGTGATGATTAAAAAGTGCACCAATCCTTAGAGTGCTAGATATGGACAAGGATAATTATTCATGTATGGAGGCTTCAAGAGAAGGTCTAGATGCAATCTTTCTATAGGAAGGGGGGTTATAGCTTATGAAATGTGTAAGCTTAAGGACCATGAAATTGATTATGCCAATCATGATATGGAGTTGGCTACATTAATGATGGCCCTAAAATAGTGGAGACATTATATCATAAGATATCAATTTGATTTGAAAACAAACCATTGAATCCTTCAATATATTTTTACCCAAAAGGACCTAAACACCTAGCATTGGAGCAAGCTGTTAAGTGAGTATGATTTTAAGTTATTCTATATCAAGGGTAAGGAGAACCAAGTTGTTGATTATTTGAGTAGAAGGTCCAAGTTTCACTCACTAATTTCATTAAAAGTGGACTTGAGGGATTGGGTTTTACTTATTGACAACTGATACCAATAAGTGAAGTTCTCTTTGCAGAGTGGAGTGTTGGTGGGATCTAAATGGTTCTTTTACAATTCATGGAAAAGATGTATGTTCTAGAAAATGGGGACCTTCAAATATTGGTGAGGGAATAAGCCCATAGAGCTCCCTATTTTGCACACCTTGAAGTAAATAAGATGCATGAAAATTTGAAAAATGTATTTTTTCTCGACAAAGATGGAACCATATATAGTATAATTTATGGCTTAGTGTCTTGAATGTGATCAAGTTAAGGAATAATACCATCACCCTATAGGTATTTCACAACCTAATGATATGCTAGAGACTAAATGGGAGGTCATCCCAATGGATTGTGTGGAGGGATTACCTGCAAATCCCTAGAGGCATTATTTTATCATGGTAGTAGTTGACAAGTTAACACAGAGTGTTCATCTTATCCGAGTTAAGAGCATTTTTGACGCACTGGTCATTACACATGTTTTTCTGAGAGAGATAATTTTATTTCATGGGGTGCCTTGTAAAATGATTTCAAATAGATATTATCAGTTTAGTTTTAGGTTCTAGAGGATTCTCCAAACTTCTATGGGTGCACATTTAAACTTTAGTACTACATATCATTTAGAGATAGATGTATATATAGAGAGAGAGTCAACCATGTATTAGAGGATATGTCGAGAATTTATGTTTTGAACCAACAAAATTAGTGGGAGAAATGTATTTCCATAATGGAGTTTTCATACAACAATATTTATCATAGTTCCGTAGGTGCATCTCTATATGAGTTCCTATATGGGAGACCATTTGGGACTCCTTTGAGTTGGATTGGTTTGAGGATTGGGACATGTTGGGACTCAAAATGCTCCAAGAAATGGAAGAACATATTATTATGCATATGGTTATGATTAAACACAGGATTAAGGAAGCCAGGGACCCAAAAAAGTTACGTTGACGTGAAAAGAGCATAGTGAAACTATGAAGAAGGTAACAAAGTATTATTTAGAGTTAGATCTTATACTAAGAGTTCCTTTAGATTTGGAAAGGGAACATAGATGTCACCCATATTTGTTGGACCATTCAATGTTCTTAAGAGGATTGGACTAGTGGCTTGCCATATTGAGGTGCTATTTCATCTATTTGTGGGAAAATCCCCACTGAGTAGGATTGATATCACCAACAGATCTATTCTATGCATTAATGAAATTTGAGAAAAGTACTTGGAACTATATCGTGAATTATCTTGATCCTTGTGAGAAATTTGGGTAACAAGCTTCCAACAAAATATTCTTATCCAAGCCTACACACATGTTAAGAAACAAGACCTTTATTAATCCAAATCAAGCATATAATACAACAACATAAAAGTGAAATATACAAATTCAAACTAATGTTAGGAAAATTAGTGTCATCCACAATTCATCAATTCAAGTAAGAACAAGTAAGAACATATAATAGAACAATGAATTGGGGGTTGGGGGTGAGGTTGGGATAGAGAGAGATATTTATATTGATAATTCAAACGTAAAAATAAAATACACTTAACTCTTGTCATTGGCACCTTTGTCACCTACGTATAGGTTCCTCCAACCTAGGCCATTTATCAATGTCAACTTTGCCAAAAGGTTATAGTCTTACTTTGAAATGGAAGTCCAATGAAGATTTAAACCCAACACAATAATAGACAAATCTTGTAAAACCAGGAGGTTATGAAAAACAAGGGATAGTAAAAACCTAAGATAGAAAATTTTCAGATAATTCTCTAGCATATAGCTATAATAGATGGTCTTGGCCCTTTTCCTCCAATGTAGAACCCATATTTATATGATTTTGAAGTAGTTGTAGTCATCAGGGATCGATATCTAAGGTGTACAAGTTTACATCCCCAATGATCTCCACTCATGACCACATATTTTGTGCAATTTTTATTTTTTAAAGGCCATTGGGGGTGTTCACGGGTTGCATGAAGGAAAATCACGAGCATCAAGTAATAGGCTCATAAAACTTGTTAAAATATTTACAAGTCATGGATACAATATATTGAAATAACATGGATTATCATAGGTGGTCAAGAGTGACCAAATATAGCTATAACAAATTCCCCCTAATGTGTGAGGTGAGAAGGATAGTTGATATCTAAAATACATTATAAAGCATAAATGAATCTAGCAAGTGAGACCCAGGTGGAGTATAATAGACTAAGGATATGAAAGGTACCTACAAACAAAAACCAAAGTATCAAATGACTCTCTTACCCTATGTTGTTCCTGAGATTACACTTAAGGATCAAAGAGTAATGTCAAGGCATCAAGAATTTAAGGAATGTTTTAAAAGGTGTTTTTTCTTCCATTAATTATGAGAATTAACCCTTAAATGAAATTAATAACTGAACAGGACAGAGGTCGTGTTTCATCGTTTGAGTCGAGTAATAAAATCAAGTGATGTGGGAGAAGTTTACAAAAAACTGTTAAACAAAATGAGGTATCAATGACAGCTAAATCTTACCTTGCTCATTATAGAAGAAAATTTAGAATGCACCCTAGAAAGGACATAAGATACAGTGATCCAAATAGCTTGCAGGTCTTGTATTTACTAATAGCAAATACAGAGGAAAAACTGCTTGCTTACAAATGATTGATAACATGTTATTACAGTAGATGTTGTACTAAATTTCAACCACTCACTTATCAAGGAGTAACATAAAGAAAACTAGATATATGGAATACAAGAAGAGAACATAACTCAAACTGCACAAAATTTGGAATCCCTATCTGCACTTGTATTAATACTCACAAAGGATGAGTTTTCTTAGTTACAATACGACAAGAAGCAGACCGTGTTAAGTCTTTGAAATATCTATTTATACAAAAATGTTCTCAACCCTAAGCGGTTGGAATTCTCCTTATTTCTAAAACATAAAATATTACAATATTTGAAATTTGAAACGCTTCACTTGCATCTTCCCTGTCTCTTCGCCACACTGGCAGAGACGTTTCTCCTTCTTATTTTCCATCTCATAAACAACTATTCTCTAATCATGGTCTGAGTACATGGTATACCCACATCATCTCATTTGTTCCCGGATATGTTGGCTTTCCCCTGCTTGACACATTGCACACATTTTCCTACGTACTGCACCACCAATATGGAAGGCTCAGTTGTGTCGTTTGCCTCAAAAGTATAAAAATTCTTATCTAAGTGAGGCAACCTCTCTTCCATTCTCCCGTCTTCTAAATATGTAGATTGTAGTTGCAGACTAGGACCTATTAGCCACCTATTTATCTGAGTAATATCAATTTGTTTTAATTGAAAGATTTCAGCTCGAGCCTCTTCCATGTTTGTCTTGACATTAAGTTGATGCTTCACTATATCAACTTGCCCCAGGACCTCAAAGATATTATATTTGTCGAGGCCTAATGACCCTTTTTCGAGTGAATGAAATTCTTATTCACAAGCTTTCTTCACTTCCTTAGCTAATATTTTACTTTCGATTATGTTAGCCTCCCAGGTCTTTAGTATTATATCGCCTCTAGTTTGCTCGGAAAGAGACAATATAGAGACCATGGCTACTTCTTCTCTTGCTGATGACACAACTGCCTCCTAGAAAGTAGCTCGAGCAATGATGACCTCTCTCTCTCCTTTAAGCAAATGCTATTTAAGGATTGGTCTACCACCCGAAAATGGTTTTGGACAGCTTCCACCTTAGCGAAAATGATTTTCTCTTCTGATTCTAGTTTTTCGCGCACCTCCAGTGCCTGAGCTTGGAAAAATTCCATATATACAGTCGTGTTTTTAGTTAGGTTTATTTTGGCTTGTAGTTGTTTTACCAACTCTCCTTGCCGACTGGTCCATTCTCTACTTTCCTTTGCATTCTTATGCATTTCGTCGAGACTGGATTTGAGCTATTGAATTTCTTGTTTGTCACAAGCTCTACTCTGCTCAAAACCCTTGTTCATCTCACTCCTGAAATTATGCTCCATAGTATTTACTTGATTTTTCAATTGACTTATCAATAGATCTTTCTGCTTCAATTGTTCTTTTAGGTTCCCAACAGAACACTGGTTTGTTGTTGCGAAAGCTCCCAGTGATTCTGCCACATCCGTAGTGAAGTCTACCTCTTCCAAGGCCTATTCATCAAGTAGTACCCTGTGTCTCTTGACAGTTGCACCCTCCTTTAGGTGTGTTTCTCGTTTTACCACAACTCTCCTTTTCTTGTTGAAGAAGAAATTGGAAGGAGGCATCTCTTCAACCGAAATAGGCGTAAGATCCTTTATGAACACCACTTCAGCACTCGGGTTCCCTCTGTTGAACTGTAAAGGCATGATAGATTGGATAGGGATGCCTATCTTGGTGGACGACTATTTCCCGACTGTGTCAGTAGCTGATTTTCCTGGTGTGGACAACAATTTTTCTTCTCCCTTTTTTATCAAGGCCTCAATATGAGCTTTAGCTTGATCACTCAGTGGATTTGGAAACGTGGTGTCCCCCTTCTGAGTCAAAACCTCAATTTTCCCCAACTTTTCCTGAGCATCGTGTTTACTGGAGCTCCCTGTTTCTAAAATCTGGACCTCAATTTTCTGTGTAGTTGGGGTGTTGTGTTTTATCCTTGTAAGACTTTCGAAAGGATATTTGTCCTATGCCTTTGGAAACTATAGAATTCGACCAATTTCTCTGGAGACAGAGTTTGGACTCAACTCAAGACCTCCTGATAGGATCTCTCTCCTCAGAATGTTTCATTTCGTGGAGACTCCTCATGTTCGTATCTTTTCAAATTACAAGAGGCCATGTGATTTCCCACGATCTTCTGAGGATCATGTTTCTTGAATTCAATATTGACAAGCTTGATTTATTCCAGGGCCGCGACCTATACTTTCGAATGGTCGAAATCAAACAATGAAAACATACCAATCTGCAAGGGAAAGTTGGGCCATACCTTTTTATGCAAGGCATTTAGCTCTTTACTAACTCCGCCCAACACAGTTTGACACACTACCTCTGTGCACACCAATCTGTCTGGTAGAAACTTGGGCAAGGCATGCGGAGGGACCAAACAACCAAAAACCACGATATATGAGAAATTCTCTTCAATATACCAATCTACTATCTTCCCTAGGTTGGTTACTATTTTGTCAGAAATCCTGGGAGGTGGGTGCCCACATATGGTGATGTGCATCGACACCACCACATAATTGCATATTTCATAGAAGGAATATTTCGCTTTATCTTCCCATTGATTTGAATGATAAAGATGTATTGGTTCGACATTGGTCGAAGTCCGACTCCAACCCATCAAAGGAAAAGGCGTCATAAAATAAACGACATCCATAAGATATGATGACACGTAAAACGGGGCAGGTCGTCCTTTGGCTTTCGATGTCTGATACTCAGTGATTTCCTTGGCCAAACTATCTGATATCATCTTGGCTCAATTGAATGACTGCAACTTCGTGCATGATCAATACCCATGATAACAGGAAGTGGGCATAGCTTTCCCTCCTGAAAATTCTACAGAGCATCATGGCCACATACATCATATGAGATTCTAATGATGTCATGGTGTATGTGCCATGTGTGTCTGCTCTGAACTTCTCAGGGCGATCCCACCAATCCTTGATCAAGTCGGGATACTTCTTTATGCTTTCTAGGCACTCTTCTTCATCAAATTTCTTTAAGAAAGAGCATTATAAGTGTGTTTGAATGCTGGGGACAATTTGTACATCACCTATACATGTTCTGGTCGGAAGGATCCAACAACAACTTTCTGTGAATTGTAGATGGTCCTGGTCGCGAAGTCAACGTTCTCCAGGGCCCAGCCTATCATGTCGTTATACAACATGAGCCTCGGCCGCGTAGCTATCTTATGCATCTCTGACTAAGCTACATATTTGAGCTTCGTTCCTTGAGTTTTGATCTCCTCATTATCTGACTCTTCTGGACAATTGTCTAGTTCATATTGTAGGATATCGCATACCTATGTCCAGGTTTTTATGGTCTCCACAGCTCTCTACGATGTGTTTGAGAGGAAATCTGTGTTTTGGCTCGAGCTCTCACCAGTCCCTTTAACCATTTTTCGCGAAGCCATTATAGTAGCAAACCCAACACTATATTACCTGTCAAAGAAAATGCACAAAATTATTATCTTGCTAAGCTTGTTGTTTTGTGAAAACGCAAATAGAGTTCAAACTTCAATATCTTTTTCACCTTAAGAGTATCAATTTACGCATACCTTCACTGACAATGTATTTACTTTCCTTAATGGAAAATATTTATGCGGTGTTCCGAGATCTTATTCGAAATGATTGTTGTAGATCGATTATTAATGCCATTAATGTCTGGTGGTTCATGACCGGGAAAATCATAGATGAAATTTGAAATTATCCAATTTATGATTCAACGAAAGATTAATCACGAGATAATTGTCATTAATGCATTAGTTAATTTCACTTATCGTTAAGTAAATTTCAGAATTTCAGATCTCGGGTTATCCTATAACAGTTCAAGAGATGATTTATGAAACGCGATATCGCGATGTGATTAATTAATTTTAATCATGTTTAACCCTTTTAAATAATAATTTTTAACCTCAAATATTTCGGGGTTTCGGATCTCGGGATATTGAAAGTCACTCGAGGCAGGATCCCTGAAATGCGAAATTGCGATGTGATTAATTAATCGTTAATCATTTTTAATCTTTAATTAACCCGACTTAACTCTTAACATATTTCAATATTTCACGTATCGATACTTTGAAGGTGAGGCATGTTAACACATCTGAAGCGTGAAACTCCGAAATCCGAAATCACGAAGTACTCTTTAGTGTTTTGATTTTCTTTTTAACGAGTAGGCAACTCCATAGTTTCTAAGGAATTAGGATCATTTGATTAGATGGAAGAGCTCATCGACAGTGAGAATAAAGCATGCGTTGTTTTTATTTTAAAGGCAATGAAATCCATTTAAAGTCCAAAGTTTATAAATATATATGTGTTCCAACACCCTAGGTGAGAATATCCATGCTCATGTAAAAAAAAAGTATATATGCCAAATCAAATACACTATGGATCCATGATGTATTTGAGATGCAATATCATGAACATGAAATAACACATAGTGGATCCATGTCAAAGGGGATCATATCCACGAGAAAATAAAAAGTGGACCTACATCTCAGTGTACATTAGGAAGTACAAAATTGGTTTTCCAAGTATCAATATAAGATAGATGCGTGGTGGTACAATGTAATAAACTCAAAAAAGAACATAAATAAGAAATTACATGATAAATCAAGGTCTTCAATCCAAATCTATCATATGTATGATTCCACACAATGTGAATAAATTGTATTAATTCAAACATGGGAGAGACCTTCTCATCACTAGTCATTGATGTACATCATTGTTAGATATGAAGTAACCCACCAGTATTGATAATGAGCACCAAGGTACTTAGTGCATTCTAACAAGTGCAAATAGATGTGCCAATGTCGAAGACTTGTAAAATCAACCTAATAAGGGTCACTACAGTTGAGTGCAAGGGAAATTTCCACTAAGGACTATAATCTTGAAGGTACTATAAGGTCTCTAAATCTCATTCTATGAGATAATCAGTCAAATTTGATAGGAATAGATTCATTGGAGGGAGCGAATTAACATACCCCCCATCAAACAACATGAGAAAATATCATGAACATGATTTTATTTGATGTCTTGGATAACAACTAGAAAGAACATACCACCAAGTACAACTTTGGAATGGACCAGAGGAAAATATCCCACAAGAAAGACCCTCTAAAAAATAACCCATGATGAAAATCATTTCCAGAGGCAATGCATTCCACTAATAAGGGAAAGGGAATCCAATGTACAACAAAAATATTTCTATGTGAATAAAGGTCTTTCCATCGAACATGGGGGAAACCACTCTATCAATGACCAATGATGAATGTCATTTGTTGAGTGCAAGAAAACCTATCAATGCTGAAAGTGAGTTCCAAGGTACTATCAAATATAAGTCTATATCCCAGAGAAATGTGTTGGAGACAATAGGGGGAGATCTACCAATAACAAGGTAATGATGACTCCTTCCACACTGACACTAGAAAATAACATTGGTTATATTGATGACCTAAGAATGACTTGATACAAGGAAGGTTTACATGGAAAAAAAAAATATTTGAAGAATGTTGTACATAGGTGTTGTGATGGCACCGACAACTTCCCTCTTTTCTTGTTTTATTGTCAAAGAGTCAATTCTTCCCAAGTGTTTATTAATTGGGTTGGTTGTCATTGATGTCAATCCTTGAAGCAAGTAGGGTAGAAAATTCTAGTAGCCCCAACAATATGATTAAGGGACTTCCGTTTGATTGATGTATAATGGTATGAAACTTAATATATTTGCAGGTAAGACTATTCTAGATGGATAATATATGTCATGCCATTTCCGGTGATATGAAGAATGTCACATAACTCCTCACGATTAGAGAGTTATGACCTGGTGAAGTGGAGAACCCTCATGAGTCATCTAGAAGGTCAAAGAAGCCAAATTAATTCTAGAAGCTCCTAGAAGAAGTTGACTAGTCAAGTGGATGAAACTAGGAGTTAGTCATGGGTTAAGTTGTTGCAATAAGAAAATAATTAAAAATAATTTATTTGCAACTAGAAGTGGAGAATTTACTATTTGTAGCAAAGTGAGTTAGAAGTGGGTTATCCCTAAAAGAAGGAAAGTGAGTTAAGTTGGTTAGAAGGTAACCCCTTGAGGAAGCTACATGGAAGTATAAATAAGAGAAAAAGGATATCCCATTAGCACCTATCGAATATCATTGAATATGTATTTTTTGAAAGGTTATTTGGGTAGGTATTATTGATAGAGAAAAGTGTGGCAAAAAAATTGTGGTAGGAAAAGTGTGGCAGAAAAATCGTTGCAGGAAAAATGCGGCAGAAAAAGTGCAGGTAGAAAAATCACGGTCGGAAAAGTGTAGTAGAAAAAGTGTGGTAGGAAAATCGCAACAGGAAAAGTGCGGCAGAAAAACCGTTGCAAAAAAAGTGTGGCAAAAAATCGCGGAAAAAAAAGTGCGATAGAAATATCGTGGTGACAGATTTGCGGCAGCAGAATCATGACAACTAAACCACGGTAGCAGAATGCTACAAGAAGAAAAATGGTATGGTTTTCATATGTGTAGTGTTGAATTTATGAATCTGGTTGAGGGTTTTCCTTGTAAATTTATTGGATGCCCTCTTGGAAGTTTAGGGCTTGCTGTAGAGTTGATGTGAGGCAGATCTACTGAAGTTTGGTATTGGTTCATGTTTGAGGGATTTTGTTTGAGGTATGTTGCTGAAGTTATTGGTACAAATAGAGGTTGTATAAAAGTGAGGTTCTAGCACATGGTTTGAGGTACATACTTGTGGTATAGTGTATTTGGTATATGTTGGTACAGGTTATTGGTGCATGTTGATTACATGTTATTGGTACATGTTGATTACATGTTATTGGCACGTATTGGCACGTATTGGTACAAGTTGTTGGTACATGTTGTGATAGGTTATTGACACATATTGGTACAAGTTTACATCAGTATATCTCACAGAGACAGTGTGACATTGGTTCCATAATTCTACTTATATTTCATGGCGGTTGGAYGGGGCAAGGATAGGTGGTTGTAGCTGGAGAACATAGGGGGTTTTAGCTTCCTTTTGGTTGTAGCCAGAGAATTGGGGAGTTGGATCTTCCCTCGGGTTGTAGCTAGAGAATTGGGGAGTTGGATCTTCCCTCAGGTTGTAGCCTAAAAATAGGGGGTGAGAGCCTCCTTCCAGTTGCAACTGAAAAACAAAGGAAGTTGGTGCTTCCAATGAATTTAATTCTTAAAGACAAATAAGAAAAATCATTTTGTGGTTTTCTCCCGCGTTGGGTTTCCATGTAAAAAATAATGGTGTACTGTGTATATGTATGATTGTTCATTTTTCCATGGTTTATTTACTCTGAACTTGTTGGATGATAATTCTATATTGATCATAAAGATAAATAACACTTTCATACTATGGTTAGAAGGATTAAAAATCTCTATTACTGATTCACCTCCCCTCTCAGTAATCCAACACCAAGAAATAGGGACCCTCCTTTTTGATGTCTCAAGACTGTTTCATCTTGTTATGAAGTCTAAGTTGTCCTTTTAGTCCTTTATTGAAATGTTTCCAATCTTTTACTTAATTTTTTCAATCCTCCCTAAACTCACCATCACTGACAGTATCAGAGGAGGGAAATTTTCCCTCTTCGATATAGCCAATATCAACGAGTTAAATTTTTTTGTGTCGATACATGAGAATGGGAAACACTTGGAAAAAGTTTGATTGACTCTTTTATGTATCAACGTCGATAAAATTTCGGTTGTTGATACATTGAAAATGATAAATTCTTTGTCCCTGATACATGTATAGGCCAACCCTTTGTAAATTTTTTTCCATGTATTGTCATCAATCATTTAATTCCCACCTATACATCGACATCTGTAATCATTTCATCGCTGATACATGCAAAGGCATTTCCCACTTACAAGTTTTCACAACCATTTGTGTATCGACAATCAAAATCTATTTCTACTCTACTACAACCGATGACCTTTGCGCCATGACCGCTGATACACCCAAAGGCTATCTACCCGTCATCTCTGATGCATAGACTTGACTCACATCCATAACACTTTTGTGCTCTTTTCATCATTCTTCATTCCAAGGGAACAAGAAAGGACTATAAATCCCCGTCAAGTTGTGCTTTTCACCTTTGTTACCAATAACACTTAGAGAACATTAGAAAGAACATCCGTGAGAAACGAATCTATCAAAGAACCTACCTTCTCGCCCACATGTTAATATCACACTTTCAAGTATGTGACATAATTTTTTTTCCATGTGTCGACTCCTTGTTTTCAGTTTCAGTTATGTTTTTTCATATAAATGGGTAAGGGTTTTATCCCTAAAACTTGTATGCCTCCTCCCTATGCCTTTCCTTTCCTCATCTGAATCCATGGATGAAATCCTTCTATCCTAACCCTTCCCTAACCTTTCCATGACTTCTTCCATGTAGGCATGCCCTAAATTTCATTCTCGACAACTATGGCTACCATGGAAACCAGGAAGCCCAAACCTTTTCCACATCTCCATCGTGGATCTCCCTAACTCTTAAACCTGACAACTATGGTGACCTTTGGAGGCTGAGAAGCCCTAACCTTACCCTTCTCTCATCTACCTCAACCCTGACCTGTGATATTTGAAGCTCGACAAAAATTTTAGCTAAATCTAAGTGCATGGAACAAGTGCCATTGGCAAGATTAGTTCCATACCTATGCTCATATAGTTAAACCAAAATTAGTCGCAAAGAAAAAGAGGGCTAACAATTTCGACAACCATAAGTTTTCAAGTGTTGATATGCACTTCCTATTTTTTCCTATGATCAAAATATCTGCACCGAAACATGATTTTCCTCACTGGAATTGATCATAAGATCATCACTTAAATAACATTTCCCTCACCGGTGATGATACTTTAATCGATGTTGATATAGTTTAACCTTGACCCTTCAAAATCAACCTAGAAGATTGGTAAAGTGTTTTTGCAATGACAAAGAGTGAATTTTTCCCAGCTACCGATATGCCTCCCTATATCTGTGAGGAAAATTTCTTTGATGGCAATACATGTGTGTATCAGTACATAAAACACAAACTCATTGATTCCTCGTAAAAGGCTTGAAAATCAATCAAACGCAAAAAAATAAGCTAGTCTCTCTCTTTTTCATTCTTTGCCTTGTTAAAATAGTAAGGATATGATGCTTCTTTCTAACATTGTTGTTCCTCAAGAACTAATGATAAATATGTCTTTTGTAGATTCGACCATGTCTCCTCACAAATGCTCACAAAACATTGACAAGTCCCCTGTCAAATAGGCCTCTACAAGCATAAGTTCTTAGGATGAAGAAATAGATACCCTAGGATTGGTTTATGTTGACACCAAAGGTGTCTTCAACAAGGAGACTTCAATTAAATGGGGTGAAGTATACCAAATGTTCAATAGCCAAACCTTTCCCAAAGAGGCAAAATATGGCTCTGATCTCAAGACATTAAAAAAATATCAGGAAGTCCAAGTTGTACAATGTGGAAACACATGCATTGATGTTTCCCAGCATAGAGGCCATTTCATGGATAGTAATGCATGTATACTTGGAAACCAAATATATTATCAATGCTAGAGAAAACCTGATAGGCTTCTTTGAATCTTCAAAAATCTCTTCATGTTACCACTTGGAAAATAGGGAGAAATCATTAGATGAGAAACTCATAAAATAGTTCCTGTTTAATCCGAAGGATCTTTTAAAGGCATATTAAAAACTTGATAAAACATTCAAATCAAGTCCCTCAGGAGAATATCCCACCGACTTGTTGAAACCACCATATCGATATGCGGTGGTCATGTTGTGTAGATTATATGGGGAGCTTGATGATTCAAGGTTCCTGATAACCCGAGTGCCTCTTATTTACTATATAATTGTAGATGTCAGTTCAACCTTCAATTGGGATGACATTCTATCATCATCCTTAGAATAAGATCTTAGAACAACTAAGGAAACCGTGCCTAGGAAATTCCCAAGTTTCCACAAGTCCTTGTATCTCTTGGACATGGCTTGTCTTTGTCACGCATTTCCACAGATGGGTTGGGCATGGTATCCCAATGATCCCCCAATCCATATGTACTACAAGGTGTTGTGGGATCACAAGTATTGAACAAAATACCACAAAATCTATGACCACTTCCTGGTGCCTCTGTTCCAACTTATATTTGACTCACCTACCCTGCATGACAGATAAATAAAAGGAAATAGTCAAAAGGATAGGGGACTAGTACCTCCTAGAGTATGGAACATACCTAAAAATATACAGAGCCACCAAAGCTCTATATTTTCTCCCAAAGTTCATTCTAGATAGGTTGGTGCTACAGGAAATTGCTTACCACATTGTTGTAAATGGAGTGGGTGCAACACTACACAGAGATAAGAAGGATAGTTTTCCTCCTCTCCCGTTGTCGGTAGGGTCATACTCATTCAAAGATGTCAAGAAGGCTTAGGTAGAAGTAGATATATTGACATCCTTCCACTTTGGAGAAGAAATATTTCAGAGGCATGATCCTCTAGTCATAGTCAAAGAGCATTGCATCAACCACATGTACAGGTGGGAATAAAAAATCGATGTTTGGGAAGAAGAAGAAATCCACTACCAAACGAGGACATACCGTGATATCATCTTCAAGAGAAGGGGAAATCCACTAGGAAGAGTATCAGATGAACAACGAGTTTGGGAAGCCTAGAAGAAGGACAAGGAAGAAGTGACAAAAACCATGACAACAATAACAACCTTTGAATTGGAAGCAACAACAACAAAGGAAGAGAGAAAAAGGAAGGTAGTTGAAGCTATTGAAGAAAAATAAAACAAGAGAAGAAATGAGAGGAAGATGAGAAAAGGAATCAGAAGGAAGATGAAGATGTGGTAGTATCCAAGTTATTTGTAAAACAACAAAGGAAAAAGGAAAAGGTACAAAAGAAAAAGGAAGATGCAGCTGAGTAGAACAAAAAAGTAGAAGAAGTTGTAGCTAAGGTATCAACTGAATAAAAAGTAGCAACAACAAAAGTTGAAGTACTAGCGAAAGCATTCATAGAAAAGAGAGCAACTGAAGAGGCAGCAATGGAAGAACAAAGGAAGCAAGATGAAGAAGCAATAAAAAACAATGCTTACACCATGGACATGGACATGTTGATGTCATCGATTGAAGCACCACTCACGGGTGGAAACTTTCTGATTGGGACTGCTCATGCCCTCCAAGGCTTGCAAGGCTTCCAACATGAACACTTTCCAGTTTGAAAAATCCTCCAGTAGGATAGTACAACATCATACCAAGAAAGTCCCAGTTACTGGGAAGGCTCCCCTGTCAATGGTTATTGAAACCACTGTGATAGAGAATGTCATGAAGAACCCTCTTTCAATTGTATTAGATGGAATTTACTTCACCATGGAATCAGAGCAAAACCTTAAGGACTTGGTCAACAAGAACCAAAAAAAATGTGACAGTATCGTGGAACTAGAAGAAGAAGTTAGGCATGACAAGAGGGATAAGAAAATCCCTAAACAATTCACAATATGTACCGAGAGAGTCATAACAGAGCTTCATGACATGGCGGTTGACATGTATGAAAATATTCAAGTCTTCCAATAGTTGGAAGCACAAATTATGGCCCGACATAGCACACCACAATCCAAGAACGTATAATTCACTCCCATTAGAGAAGGTCTTAATGAGATGCAGCGATGGATTGCTAAAAATCTAGATGTCCTAGCTAGGTTTCCCTGCATATTAAAGTGGGAGAGTAAAGTTGACTTCATTTCTCTCGATAATTTCCGACAAGCTGGGGAGAAGGCCGAAAAGGGTATAAATAATTCATTGTCAATATGTGCACAAATTCACAAGGCATCACACATCTTAACACATAGAGGATGCTTTCCTTCGATTGAAGCACTAGGGAAGAAGAAATCCATTGAGCAGAGTTTTGAAGAGGTCGAGTTGAACATGAAGAAAAGGTAAATGGATTCTTGGGTTGCGACTACGGTAACAATGGACATGATGGAGGAGCATCTCATGAAGCCAACCAAAACACATAACATGATCCAATCCTTCATGGTCAACTTGATGAGAGACATGAAAACCCTATTGCAAAATTTAGCATCTCACGAGCCCACCCTGGAGACGCTTCTATTATGTAGAGTTATCGCCATTTCAGGACAACATGAAGCTTGGGAAGCATAATTGAGGGACAAATACAAATGAAGGAGGGAATAATAGCCAATTCAAATTATCTACTCACAACCACCTTCTATTTTTTCTTTTTTCCAACTATACTCAATTTTTTCCTATTATAACACATGTCGAAAATAGTTGAGAGGGGAAGCTAAAGAGTCATGTAACTGCTTCTTAGAGAATTCAAGAAACCCCTATAGGAAGTTATTGAAATACTATAAGTAAAGGAAGAGACCTATTTTGAAGGGGCTCTTCAACCATTGTAAATTATGGGAACTATTTTATGAAGTAATATTGAGAAGCCCTCAGGGCCAATTTTTCTATAGAGAAACATTGTTTGCTAATGACGAGTTTTCTTTGAACTACTTCAAGTAATATATTATGTTGTAAGAATGTTGTTTCTCTTATATAATTTTCTTATGTAAACAAAAATTTCCCGCAACATTGTCTTTTTCTCTTATTAATTATCCTGAGATGATGAGCAGTTTATGCATGCGATTTTGTAGTTTAGAATAATCTAGTTGTTTCTTGCATGCATGTGTTATTTAACCTTGTTGATTTTTAAAAAATGTATGGAAGGAGTGATCACAGGGATTAATCATGTTTACAACTACTTATTATTCACTTTAGTTTCTCCTAGCTAAGATAGGGTAGAGTAGATTTTGTTTCTATTAGCAGTTGGTTTGCATCTGCATCCTCCTTGCATTTAAAACCATTCATTCACCCCCCCAACCCAGTAATGGCAGCTGCGATAGAATCTGGATGGGTCCCCTAATCCAAACAATGCATAGTCTAATTGGGACTATGTATCAGGGAGTACCCCTATCTGTTGAAGGAAATTTTTTCCCATGCCTATAGAATTGGTGCTAGAAGGAGGGCCTTAATTATATGGAGAACATTAATATTCCATTCTTTCATGGACATTCCTATGATAACATTCCCATCAAACAACAACCTCCACATATTTTTCCTAAGTAGGAAGTTACATTCAAAGATTCTAACCCTGTGTTCAAAATTCTTGTTGGTTGAAGTCCCAAAACCAATCCCGAGGCTTGGTACACTGTCCCTAATGTAGAGTTTGCTCAAACTTGTCGGATTACCTATTCTTTCACTAAATTACTTGGCCACTTACCTGTAGCTTCAATGCTACCGAGGAGGAGTGCCACCTGCAAACCTTTTAATTAGTCCAACACTCTTTTCAACTTCATTAAGAACTTGGTTGAGGCTACCTTACAAGAAATACCTCTGCCTTTGGACCAAATACGTCATATGCCTCCAGATCCTACCCCTCCTAGATACAAACATCACTCTAAAGGTGAACACTCTAAATCTGAGGATGACAACATGGATGGAAACGAAAACATTATCCCATCATGGATGTCTCAAGGAGCCTTAAAATTGCCCAGACTCATGCATGAACTACCTAAATTACCAGAAATACTTCTTTTGAAGTTTGATCTGGACAAAGCATGTTCCTTGGAAGATCACATCAAGAATTTTTACTTGGTCATCTGACTTCTTGATTTCTTCCACGAAGATGTGGTTTGTAGGATTTTCCCTTATAATTTTGAGAATAAGGCTTCTACGTGGTACTATAATCTCCCGGCTGGATCCATAACCTGTTGGGATAATTTCAAGAAATCCTTCCTCGTAATTTTGGAGATGAGGAAACTCCCACAACCCTGTTCAAATAACTGGTGGCTCTAAAAATGGAGAAGAAGGAAAAGGTGACGAATTTCAATCAATGTTTTAATACCATCCTAAACAATTTTCCTGCTAAGTTTTCCCCTGTTGAATCCTTAACAGTAACATATTACACCTTAGCATTACACCCCTCCATAGGCACGTTTTTCAAGCGAGTGAGAAAAGTTACTTTATCCCTAAACTTTGAAGAAGCCAAGGAGGTTTAAAAGGAGTTTCTCTCTTTGGGCATTTATCCTATAGCCGATGAAATCAAATAATCTAGAAAGAAGCCTCTTCTCCTAACCAAGCCTCCTGAAAAGGAACCCAAGGACTTGGATAACGTTGTCAAGCTCATTAAAACATTGTCCAGTGAAGTGGTAGATCTCAAGAAAAGTGTTGGTGAAGGATCCTCTGTTAAGACACAAAGGGTTAATATATAGGGATAAATGTATATGATATGACCCCAAGCGGGGGGGGGGGATATATGGGGATAAATATACATGTACTGTGTAAATATATATGTAATAATTTCAGCCTAATAGTAAAGGGGCCTCATGTGCAAGTGTGAATAGGTATATATATAGATCGTGTATTCATTATTGTGAGAGAGGTGAATGGTGATGTAGAAAGGTATTTGGTTATTTAGAGGAGGTTCTCCTATTATTAGGAATTTATTAAGTAACTTATATATCTTGGAGTTGTGCTCCATGCTCAAATTATATACATGGTGTGTACCTATGTTCTTTTATGATAATTTAAGCATTTGGGTCATTACATTTGGTATCAGAGCATTGATCCTAGGGTTTTTCTTCCTCAAGCAAGTCATCAAGGAATTTCCACTATAATTTTTTTTTCCAAAGCCACTTATGAAAGTGAAACTTGGATAATGTTTAGAAGACACATCAGGGTACTTGTGGTATTAATTTCAACGTCTGGGTCATTGTACATTCATAGATACACCCTGTGGAAGATAGGGTTTTTGACTAGTCCTATAACTAGTCTCAAATAGGTGTTCCGGGTAAAACAATCATACCAAATTCATAGAGGATATACATTCCATGAGACTAGTTTTTATAGAAAGAGGACATTTTTTAGTATTTTGGGTGCTAATTTCATAATTTGGTATTGAATATTGGACGTGTGGCATTATGTACAAGTTCACTCTCCCGGAAAGGGAAACAATCAACAAGGTTTGGTAAAGTTACCCTAAATTTCACTTGGCACATCCAAATTAGGTCAAACCTATGGCATTGTAGAGACAACATTTCAGAGTACTACATGTCATACTCATAGGGTCTTAAATTTTAGAAATACATCAGAAGGAAGGTCGACCAAAAGGAAAGACTCCAAATTAGGGTTTCAAAGGTATGTTCACTTAAAACTATCCTAACTTTTGATTGGGATGTCCAACTGAGATGATTCAAAAGCCATCCAAATCCATTGGAAAGAGAAAACATAGAATATTATATTGGAACAAGGATTATAACTATTTGAGATTATTATCCTTAATATATTGAGGTTGTAAGTTGAGGCTTGGGTTAGACCTCAATTAATAATCAATGGTAATACCTAGATTTAGTGCAGATGAAGATAAACATGAAATCAATCCCGAGGAATGGTTGAGGATGATGAAGAAAAATAATTTGAGACCTTTTAAGGAAGGATTTTACTTGAGTGGTGGGATAGCCTTGATGAATGTACTAAACTCTCCCACACATGGGAATTTTTTGAAGAACTCTTCACAAATAAATGAATTAAGGATACAAAAAGGGAGGAGATGTATAAAATTCAAGAGGATTTAAAGGGATCAAAATAAATTGTCTCCAAATTGCAAAGGGATAATGAGGAGCTAAGAAATTATATTACAAAGACAAACGATGAGTTCATCAAGATGAAATCCCTTAATGAATCACTCATTAAGGAGGTTAAGAACCTAAAGCGAGAAAATAGTTGCAAAGCAAAGTGGGACAAGGACGATTCAAGGGAATAATTGAAAAAGAAAGATGAAGAGATACGTATATTATTAAACCATAATAAAAAACTATTGGATGAGGTTAAAATATTGAAAGAAGAAAAGAATAATTATCAAAATCAAGAAGAAATGAAGATCTTGAATGAACAATCTACCAATAGACTTGAAGAAGAAATTTGTAAGAAAGTTCAGGAATCCTAAAATATTGATGATGTAAAATTAAAAATGAAATCCATAATCAAAGAAGTAAATTAGAATTCGATAAATGGGGTGACATTGCAGCTTCAAAAGGAGAAAGAAGACACGATTCAAGAAGGTCACTAGAGGATAATTGAAGAAGTTGAAATTCATCTAGAGAATGTACATGCCAAATATGATGGTATTATCTCCAAAGATAGAACAATAAAAGACCAAGAAACGAGGATAGATGATTCCATTGCATCTGAAAAGAATATATATGAAATGCATGTGCAAAGTGGAGGAAAACCATCAAATGTGAAACCATATCGACACCCTCGTTACAAGGAAATATTTCAAGGAAGACAAGAAGGTCGATATCAACATTACCAAGGAAGAATATGGAATACTTGTCCATATTCATGGAACAAAGCATCACAAAACCATTATTCAACTAGATACTATCATAAACCAACATCTACTACAAATTGGAGAAGCTTCAAAAACAATACATGGAATCAAGGGAAAGAAAATTGTGCTACAACTAGCCACCAAGGATTACAACCGAAAATAATTGATTTTGGATGGATGGATCATCATCAATGGAAAGAAGAAAGTAGGAACATAAGAAAATCATATTACTTGGTTTCATCACATGTGAAGCCTTTAATTGCAAAGCTTTGAGAACAAATCTTTTTGAATGAGGGTACTATGTTATGACCCAAAGGGGGAATATATAATTTATATGATATGACCCCAAGCAGGGGCATATATGGGCCTAAATGTACATGTAATGTGTAAATATATATGTAATAGGGTCGGCCTAATAGTAAAATGGCCTCATGTGGAAGTGTGAATAGGTATATCTAGAGATCATGTATTCATTATTGTAGACAAGAATTGTGATGGGTGAATGTATTTGGTTATGTGGAGGGGGTTCTCCTATTATTTAAGGAGTTATTGTGTAACTTATCTATCTTGGAGTTGTGCTCCATGCTCACATTCTACACATGGTGTGTACTTTTGTTCTTTTATGATATTTTTAAGTATTTGGTTCATTACATTTGGTATCATAACATTGATCCTAGGGAATGTACCATTGCTTGAAAAGATTTTCGATTTACAGTCCAGATTCAAAACAATAACAAATCCAAAGACAAATAACTCAACTTTGATGCATTCCTTGGTGAATCTAGGCATTCTAGAATAGTCGAAGTTCATTAACTTAAGCGCTTGCTATTCGAAAGCATAGAAATATACTTTCACACAGTTGTTCAAGAAGTATCGAGATGTGTTTGCATGGACTCACGAAGACCTGAAAAGTGTATGACACTTGCATCATTCAACATATTTTCCCCATCAAAGAGGGTGTCAAACATTTTCAACATAAGATTAAGAAAATACATCCTACTCTTGAGCCATTGATACAAAAGGAGCTGAAAAAAATGCTAAATTCCTAGATTATCATCAAAGTTTGACATTCTACCTCAGTTTCAAATATGGTACCAGCAAGAAATAATTTCGGGGAAATCAGGCTATGTGTAGACTTTAGGAATACAAATGGATCCTCTGAAAAATAAAACTAGCCCGTTCCCCTTATGGAACAAATAGTATAGCTCATATTTGGTTTGAAGATATTTTCTCTACTACATGGGTTCTCTGGATACAATCTGATTCTTGTAGCAGAACCCACCCGACTTAAGACCACTTTCATAACTAAGTGGGGGAAGTTCTCATATCGAACAATGCCCTTTGGCTTGATCAACATAAGCACAAATTTCCAAATGGAAGTGGACATAGAATTTGAGAGTTTGATCGGTCAAAGTGTGGTGATCTACATCTATGATGTAACAATGTATTCCAATAAAAGAGTCGATCAACCGCACCACTTGGAACATATTTTTGAAAGATGCAGGAAGTATGGTATCTCTTTGAATCCCAAGAAGAGAATATTAATTGTTTCAAAAGAAAAAATACTAGGGAACATCATTTCTAGATATGAGATCTCCATCGATATAGAATGCACTAAAGCCATCATGCAAATCCCATTCCCAAACAACAAGAAATCGATGCAGTCATTTTTGGAAATATAGATTTCGTAAGAAGATTATTTTCCGACTTTGTTGAGATAGTCAAACCTCTTCAACAGATGATCAAGAAATACACACAGTTCAAATGGACGTATGTTGAGAAGGAAGATTTTGAGAAAGTTAAAGTTTCTGTAGCGAAAGCCCCTGCACTACAAAGTCCAGAGTTCTCCAAATATTTCTTGTTGTATACATTTGCGTCAGATCATTCTCATTCGATAGAAATCACCCAAAAGGAACAACAAGGGAATGAATACCCCATAATATTCACGAGCACGAGACTCCAAGGTGTTGAACTAAACTACCCACCGATGGACAAGCAAACACTCATTGTTTACAAATCCATCAAGCAATTCAGACCATAAATATTAAAGAACCATACCAAGGTAATTGTTCCTCACCTAGCTATAATATCTTTTCTTGTACAAAAGGAGCTTGGTAAAAGATGAGGAAATTGGATGACAACCTTGCAAGAATATGACTTGGAATTTAATCCCGCAACTATTATCAAAATTCAAGGCCTCTACAAGTTAGTGATTAAGGCCATTGATTCAAAAAATCAAATGATAGAAGGATGGAAAGAAGAACCAATACTGTATGCATAACAACCTTCCTATGTACTAGCACTAGAGAATTCATGGTATAACGATCTCAAGAAATATCTACAACATGACACTTCCCTCGAATGACTTAATTCCAAGCAAAAAAGAGTGTTGAGATTAAAATATGCACAATACCAGTTAGTCCATGGTACCCTTTTCAGAAGAAACTATGACATAGTTCTCATCAGATGCCTAGAGAAACAAGATGCCGACAAAGTCCTCAAGGAACTTCATGATGGACTAGCTGAAAGACATTTCGCGAGAGAAACTACATCTCACAATTTTTTTAGGGTTGAATACTATTGGCCTACGATATTTAAAGACACTCATGCTTACTCCCGCATCTATGATATTTTCCAGAAATCTACTGGAAGATAAAGTAGGTCTGTTGTTCCACTCCAACCCGTTGTTGTCAAAGAAAAAATAGAACAATGGCCCTCATTGGTGAGATCAACCCTCATTCATCCAGACAACACGGGTATATTCTCACAACCACTGATTACTTCACGTGATGGACATACACCATGCCACTAACTAAGGTAAATGAAGAAGTGGTGATTAATGTTTTGGAATAGCACATTATTACCAAGTTTGGAGTACACACTACCCTTGTTTTTGATAATGCTACTTATTTCTCATCATCGAAATTAACTGAGTTTTCTTTAGAAAAAGGAACTATTATGAAATATGCAAATAATTATTACCCCCAAGTAAATGGCCTAGCTGAATCTACCAATAAGAACCTAATCCCCATCTTGAAGCAAACTGTAGTATATAAACATAGAAGTTGGCATAACTCTCTACCTATTGTTCTTTGGGAAGATAGGGTCACTCCAAAAGCATCTATAGGGACCTCCCCATAATTTCTCGTTTACGGGAAGGAAGCCATTCTACCCCCGAACATCTTCTCTTCAACTAACATATCAGTCAAGCGACAGGGAATGTCTCGCCATATAGAAACGAATAAACACCTTGGTTAAATTGGAAGAAGGCCGAGCCAAAGCCAAAACAAAATTTGAGGCTCACCAACAGACCATAAAAATGATGGTTTGATAAGAAATCCATTGGTGAAAATGAATTTCAAGTTGGTGACCTGGTTCTAAAATGGGACAAGCCACATGAGGATAAAGAGAAACACTCTAAGTTTCAAAAAATGTGGCTAGGCCTTTTCATGATTAAGGAAAATATTGGCCTGGGAACTTATAGATTGCAAAACCTTGAAAGGGATGTGGATCTCCTCTCCGTTAATGGCCATATTCTCAAACACTACATTAGCTAGCCTTTCAATGCAACTCTCCTGTACATAAATAAAGGAGCCAATCCTCCTGTCTTTTTTATCTTTTAGTTTTATTTTCCTTTTGGTTTTGTTTGTTTGTTTATCCCTTATTCTTTTCATTTTTCATGTTTTTTGTTTTTTATTAGAGTTACATCTCTCTCTTTCTCAATATTGTTTCCTACTCATATTTCCTAGAATGTTTGGCATCATGACCCTGAATACTAATCATGAATCTGGAACATTGGTACCCAAGGCCCTGCAAATTTACATTTTGCTTCTAGACATAACTTTATCTGCCCCCCATATCATTACTTTGCATGGCTCATTGTTAGATTCTATAGAGGAGCATGATTTATTAATGGATGGTGTTGATGACCATTTTGGTCAACAATTTCTAGTCGACAAAGC
>ML801443.1:87193-99346 GCA_009831015.1 Picea engelmannii | reverse complement strand
ATTATGTGCATGGTAATCCATAAATTGTGCTATGCTTTCGCACTGGAACAATCATTGCAAATGTGGAATTATGGGAATATGACGAAGAACCTTACGAGGCACTTTTTTTGTTAGTTGATCGGTTCGATATCTACTGGTTTGAAATTGCGAGCATTCTGTTTTGGATGCATGTTGTCCATAGTATATAATATGATCACTGGGATATGCATCTATAGCTTGATACTCCATTCCAATTTCTTTCATAATGGCATTTAAATCTCGGTATGTGCGAGGTAAAATATTTGATGATGGTAACATAAATTCACCTAACAATCTACGACATAAAAAATAAGTAATTAGTGTAAATAATGTTATAATTTGTAAATATTTAATTCTTATTTAAAACATTAATTAAAACTAAAAATAAGCAAAAAAAATCAACCTTTATGTATACATGATGATGAACCATATTACATACCTTAGGATCTGTGTCATACAAATGTTTGAAAAACCATTCAAAACCTTTAAGTTCACCAACAATAATGTACCAGAAAGAAGATTTTCTTTTGAACCTTCATAAAGTGGTTTTTCTGCCTTCTCTAGCAGAGGTACATCAAGATCACCAATGTCCTCATCATCATCCTCATCCGGTTGAGCGAACAAGTCTTGTATCAATTCATTTGTCCCATTGTCTTCAACTATATTGTTATTATTGTCATCTTCTTCCATAGGATCATTAACTTGATCTTCAATATTCGACACTCCAAATTCCTTGGCACCTTGTAGTACAACATCATTTCTGCTATTACTTGGCGCGTTCAGACGCTTAGGGGGCCAACCTGACCTTATAATTACAAACAGTCATGCAAAATTAGTGTACTGCATAAGAAATATTTAAACAATATAAAATTTTATAAATACAATCAATATAAAGATTTAATAATGAATATATAGTTTACCAAGGGAAGATATTTGTTTGGTCCACCTTCAATGTGCCCATGGGTTCTACAATGTCTTACAACTGTTTGTATTAAAATTATTCTGACTTTTGTGCTCCCACATTTAGCGCAAGGGCAATAACATCTCTCGTCACCTTGTCCATAATATCTCCACATTCTTCACCAGAACCAAAATATTGACACGATTATGTTATAAAGTTTAGTGATGATCTGCTAGATCTATTCGATTCTTGAAATGGAATAGACCAAACCATACAATATATTTTACCACATAAGCTTCAAAGCTTCACCATAACCAAGTAACATAATAAAACGACATAATAGAACTAGGGCAAGAGATCAAGTCACATATAAGCATGGGAAAATTAGCATGTTCACAGATGACATAAAATATACATAAATGTATAAGGTTATAAAATATTAAAGGATACAAAAGAAAAAAAATATTTAACTAACCTTCGAAGTCTAAAATCCTCTTGCACGCCTTGAACAATGATCACAAAACTAAGCTCTGTAGATCAAAGATCAGTTCGATCTCTAAATCAACAAGCAAACCTTCACATAAAAATGAATATTAGCAGAGCTATAACACATAAAAGATGTCGCAACTATAACAAATTAGTCGAAATTCGGTTCGAATTAACTAATTTATAGATTCGTCATTGTCGGAATTCCGACGACTATAACCCTAAATTAAGGTTGACCATTTCGAAGTCAATGACCGTTATGTTGACCTACAAATGGCTATATTAAAGTGTCGAAACTAGGCTTCGTACTTCCAACGACCTTAGAACACGTCGGAAATCCGACGTTATCGGGACTAATTTTAAAAAACAATAGTAAAAATTCATTTTTTTTAAAAAAATTTCGACAAAAAATTTGATTTTATCACAATCGTCGTAATAGTTCGTCAATTTTTTAGCCTATATGTAATAGTGGTACATGTGGGAATACAAAACTGATGTTTGGAAAGAAGAATAAATGCATTGTTGTACGAGGACATACCATGATGTCATCTTCAAGAGAAGGGAAAATCCACTGGGCAGAGTATCAAATGGATAACAAGTTTGGGAATACCAGAAGAAGGCCAAGGAAGAAATGACAACAACAACTATGATGACAACAACAACCTATGAATCGGTAGAAAAAGAAACAATAGAGGAAGAGAGAAGAATGAATGTAGCTAAATATGTTGAAGAAGAAGAAAATAAGAGAAGGAAAGAAGAGGAATACGAGAAAAGGGAACAAAAGGAATTCGAAGATGCGGAAACAACCAAGTTAGCTACAAAACAATAAAATAAAAAAGATGGCACAACTAAGCAAAAGTGAAAATAAGAAGAAGTTGCATCTCAAGTAGCAGTAGAAGCCAAAGAAACAATGAAAGTAGTCGCATAAAAGAGAGAAACTAAAGAAAAAAGGAAGCAAGATGAATACACAATAAACAATTATGCTTCCCCCATGTACATGGACATCCCAGGGTCATTGACTAAATCTCCACTCATGGGTGAACTCTTTCCACTAGGTGAACTTGGATTGGGATTGTTCACACCCTCCAAGGCTCACAAGGTGGCCAACCCGAACACTTTCTGGTTCAACAAGACCTTTGTCGGGATAATACAATAACAGACCAAGAAACTCCCAGTTACTAGGAAGGCTCCCTTGTTAGTGGTTACATAAACCACCATGATAGAGAATGTTAGGAATAACCCTCTCTTAATTGCATCAACTGACATTTCCTTCACCATGGCATCAAAGCAAAACCTTAAGGACTTGGTTCGCGAGTAACCAAGAAAAATATGACATGATCAAAGAACTAGAAGAAGAAGTTAGGAATGGAAAGAAGGATAAGGAAAGCCTTCAATAATTTAGAATATGCACCGAGAGAGTTACAATAGAGATTCACGACATGGAAACAAACATGTATGTGAATATTTAAGTATTAAAATAGTTGGTGTCACAAATTATGTCCCAACATAGCACAACATAATTCAAGAACATAGATTTCTCCACCATTAGAGAAGGTATGAATGAGCAACAATGGATTGTTGAAAATCCAGATGCCCTAGCTGGGTTGCCCCACATATCAAAGTGGGAGAGGAAAATTGACTATGTTTCTCTTGATAATTTCCAACAAGATCGGGAGAAGGCTGAAAAGGATATAAATAATTCACATCTAATCTGTGCACAACTTCACAAACAAACACACATCTTATCAAACAAAGGACACCTGCCTCTGATCAAAGCACTCAAGAAGAGGAAATATGATGAGCATAGTTTTGAATAGGTTGAGCTAAACAAGAAGCAAAGGAAAATGAATGCTTGGGTTGCAACTAGGGTAACATTGTACATGATGGAGGAGAATCTCGTGAAGCCAACCAAAATCCAGAACATGATCCAAGCCTTCATGGTCAATTTGAAGAGATACTTGAAGACCCTCTCACAAAATTCAATAGCTCATGAGGCCATCTTGGAGACACTTATATTCCATAGAGTTATCACTATTATAGGACAACATGAAGATTGGGAATCCTACTTGAGAGACAAAGAAAAATGAAGGAGGACATAATATCCAATTTGAATCTGCTCATAATTGCCTTCTATTTTGTCTTTTTTCCAACTATACTCAATTTTGTCCTATTATAACACATGTACAAAATAGTTGAGAGGGGAAGTTGAAGAGTCATTTAAATTCTTCTTGCGGAATTCAAGAAACCCTTGTAGGAAGTTACTAAAAATACTGTAAGTAAAGGAAGAGATCCATTTTGAAGGGGCTCTTCAACAATTGTAAATTTTGGGAACTATTTTCTGAAGTAATATTGAGAATCCCCCAGGGCCAATTTTACTAGAGAGAAACATTGTTTGTTGATTGAGAGTTTTCTTTGAACTACTTCAAGTAATATGTTATGTTATTCCTATATGTTGTAAGAATGGTGTTTCTCTTATAAAATTTTCTTATGTGAACACAAATTTCCGGAAGTGTTGTCATTCTCTCTTATTAATTATCCTAAGACGATGAACATTTTATGCATGTGATTTCATAACTTAGACTAATTTGGATGTGTTTTGCATGCATGTGTTATTTAACCTCGTTTCTCTTTAAAAACTATCTGGAAGGAATTATTAGAGGGTGTTGACCCGTGAACAATTCCATTTTTCAACAGAAGGGGTTACCCCCGATAAGAAGTCCCAATTAGACCCGTCATTGTTTGGAATAGGGAACCTATCTGGATTCTGGCCGGACAACAATTTCTAGTTTGGGGTTTATCGGTTACGACTCTGTCCACTGATGATGATTTATAAGCTAAGTAATGATATGCAACTAATCTAAGATGCATGCGTCTAGATGGAAAAGGTAACTAGAAAGAAAACATAGAACCAGGCGTTCTCCTGTTAATGGCTCGGGAAACATTTCACACAGAACATAAACAAGAATACGAAATAGATATCTACAAACACACAATATTTTAGCATTTTAACAATCATTTATAGTCCTATGCTCATGGATTTAGACAAATATTCTCTAAAGAACTAAAATAAGAATGCAACAAACATACATGAGAATAGTCTATAATATGAAGTACATTCTTACACAACCTGAGTGCTGAGCAAAATGCAAAGGAATAGTCCACAATACATCCAACATGAGAATCAAAGTTCTCCATAAAATATCTTGGCCAAATGGGCTTCTCCTCATTAAACGTTTTAGTAATAGTACATGAAAGCTCAAATAACAAAAATCTCTTTGCTTGGATACAATCCCCATATAAATTGATATTCAACTTGACTCTTGGCCTTCTGCCTTCATCCCATGACCTTTCATTTACAAAGTTTTGTTCTTATCCTCTTTGTAATGACGAGAGAACAAATACAACATAAAGTTTTATAATTTAATGTGTTATATGAAATTACATTTCAAATTTGTCTTTTAGTGCTGGTGGGAAATCATATATTTTGGCTATAGTGCACCTCACCCATTGTGATGACTGGTTTGGACATTGGGAAACTCTTTTCCCTCCATGTTTGATATTCAAACATTATGGGATTTGAAATTATTCTTTGGCTATTTGACTCTGATTCCCTTTTGTTTCTCCTCTACTACAACAACAATTGTTGTTGTTGTTGTTGTTCCATTATCCTCGGCATAGATTGTATTTGCAAGGGTATTGATGCATATTGGTAGATTTATTTGATGTGTAGTTGTTGTTCCTTCATGGTTTTCTCACCTCACATATTTCATATCTGGATTGTTGAGTATGATCTTCCTTTAGCATTGGTACCTAGCACCATTCAACATGCAATAGATGGGTGACCATAAAACAATATTGAAATAAAACTTCAAAACCACGCATTCAAACCTATAGAAATGAAACATTATCTAAGTGAGAGTTCATATATGCTTCCCTACGTTCGGTTCTTGGTTCCTCTACTCTTGGTTTCTTTTGGTTGAAGTACTATGTTCTCTAGGGATATTTCCAATGTGCTAGATATTAATCTTAATAAATGTGAATAATTGGTGAGGAATATTTGAAATCACCTAATATTGAATTTGTATATATCATAAGTACCTTTCCAACAGTATAAGGAACGTGCAAAACAAGCACCAGAGTCAAAATTTATGACCAAAATACGGAAATAAGTTTTGTAGGGTCCTACTCTTGTGTTGACAAGATGAGAACGAACTCTCCTATGTGTCAGCAACAAAAGCACGAACTCTTGTATCAACAAGATGAGCACAGACTATTCTATGTATCAGTGAGATGAGCATGAACTCTACTATGTGTCGGCATGAAAATCACGAACCCGTGTGTCAGAAAGAAAGCACTAACTCATGTGTCGACAAGAAAAGCACGAACTCTTGTATCGACAAGATGATCATGAAATCTCTTATGTATCTGCAAGATGAGCATGTGATCTCCTATTTGTTGGTAAGAAAAGCACAAACTCATGCATCACAAAGAAAAGCATGAACTCATGTGTCGAAAAAGATGAGCATGAACTCTCCTATGTATCGGCAAGATGAGCACAAACTCCCCTATGTGTCAACAAGATAAGCTTGAAATCCCCTATGTGTCGAAAAGAAAAGAATGAACTCTTGTATAGAAAATATAAGCATGAAATCTCGTATTGTATATGAAATATGAGCACAAACTCCCCTATGTGTTTATAAGAAAAGAATGAACTCTTGTATCGACATGATGGAAATGAACTCTCTTATGTTTCGGCAAGATAAGCATGAGCTCCCCAATGTATCGACAAGATGAGCACACAATCCCCTATGTATCGACAATATGAAGAAAAAATCCTAATGTCCGATTGAGGCACCATTTTTTGCAACACAGAGAGAATAAGGAGAGGATTCTAGTGAGATACCTTACAACTTCATTGAAGCATTTGAGTAGATTCGTGTTTAATGAAGGTCACGATTAACGAGGCTTGATTGACACTGAGAAATCCTTGGAAATCGTTCTGGAACTTATGGACCTTGAATTCGATTACATCAATGGTGTTGGAATCATAATCTTGTAAAATATACATTTATCATGTTTCAGCAGTGAAAAATCCACTTTGACCAGTACCCAAAATTGCGAGCAAAGACATTTTTTAATGAAAGTTCAAACCTCGTTCTCGCTACTTCTTTTCCTAAATTTAGTTCTGTAAATTACTACGACATCTCTATTATATAGGCTCTTAATTCATCCATAAGAGTTGAGGTCATATGTCAATGAATCATAAGTACAACCCGCAAAAATAGTCAATTGACGTTTGGAGTGCTTGACATTGTTTAAGAGTTGGGAGGACCAATTCTTCTCTAAGATGCAATTCAGAGCCAAAATAAGTCTTATAGATGTTGAAATTAACCCACTTGAAGATAAACAACACTTTCATGATCAAGGTTAGTCATAAAATAAAAAGGGCGCAAAATATCTATGTTGGTATGGTACACGTAATGAAATATGTTGACGACACACAAACTCAATCATGAATGAAACATGATGTAGATTAAGCAAGGTAGGAAATTGGTCATCAATGATCAAGTTAGGCATGAAGGGATTAATCACTTGAAACCACAGGAATCTGTTTAATGGGCGTAACGCTAATAATCCGAGTTGAAGGAACTTGGGAGAGGCTTCGAGATGAAAGTGTATTGCTGACACAGTCTATCTCGATGAGAAAAAGAAGAACACTGTCAATATGCTTAGTGTTGATGAGGGGTTAACATATTTCTTCTAGCATACCAGTGATAGAAAAGGAAAACTCACCGACAAGAAGTGCATCAAAGAGAGAGAGAGAGAGAGAGAGAGAGAGAGAGAGAGAGAGAGAGAGAGATGAACCTCACTAATATACTATGTATCGAAGAGAAAGAAAGGAACCTTCCCGATATGTGATGTATCGAAAAATATGGGGGGATATAGGATGATGTATATTGGCGGTCGGAAGTGGATGAAGCACTGGTGTTTCAACGTTCAAGTATTGATGAGTGTAAGTGTATCGGTACCCATAAAATGATCGATATCAATACACTAGAAAATGGCAAAAGAAAATGTCTAAGTGTTGGCCTTTGATCGTATCAACGACAGAGAGAGGATGGTTTTCGGTGAAGAAATCACTAACTCGCCAATGATGGATGTGTTGGAGAGAAAAATATTAACTTTCTGATATATCTAGAATCAATGGGTTAGAAGTTAGAAAACATTTTAAGTGAAAGTTTGAAAAAGTATATCGGTGAAGAAAAAACCCAAGTTGTTGATATGGGCCATATAGGTGGAGGAAGAAGGATGTCCATTGATACAACCTGTATTGGCGATGGAAAGATGATGTTTTCCGATATGTAGTGTATAGGTGAAGGAAAGAGGAATCTTACTAATATATCGTGTATCGACATGCCAGAGTCTTCATTAGAATCGTTGAAATGGTAAAGTATAGAGAGTGAGAAGAGAGAATTGGTATTTTCCATTTGCATGAGAGAGTCTAGGAGGATTTCCAGTAAAAAGGTATAGTAGAGGGGGCCAATTTATTCTCTTAGAGAAAAGGTAAAAGAAGAAACTAGGGAGGGTGTTATGATGGCACAACAAATGGCGACACACTAGGTGACTCCAAAGTATTTGCTAGTCTTCCCTAACTTATGAGAGAAAAATGTAGAGGGTCATATAACTACTTTTAAGATAAACAAAATTATGGAATTAATGTGCAACGGATACCTGAAATATTCCATTGTGGTTGGATCAATGGTGATTCCTTCATGTCGGCTAGTAGAGAGCATTTGTTGTAAATAGAGGATGAATGATGGTGAGATTTATTTCCTTAAATTGTGTTGACAATTCAGGTTGGTATCTTCGTTGTGGGGCTGATATAGGTTTGGGATATAAAAATATTTTCACCAAGTGTGTATATATTATCTCTTAGGCGTTTTCCCACTACCCGTGAGTTTCAATAGACCCAATGGAGTTACCATGGCATCACAGATATTGCTCCACTGTCAGCAAGAATCCATAGCCCCAACAAAGATATCTGCATTTTCCCAAGTCTGATCGATCTTTCTTTCCCATTCCTTCCTGATTTATTTAGTGTATTCTTAGCATCCAGTGGATGGGAAAGCGATGGACTTATTTTGTCTTGATAGGAGATGACTGCTATCTATTGAGATTTACTATGTATATTTGTTGCACCTGGATAAATAAGGTTGTCCCTTTTGATTTTCATCCTTTAGACTTTGACACTTTACCTTTCACGCGAACATCTACTTAGTGTGTGGATGATTCCCTCGTTACATAGGATATTAGTATCCAACATGCAATAATGATCGTTGATTAACCACTATTTTAATTTATGGTCTGACTACTATCACAATAATCCAAAAATAGTTTTGATTTATATTCAAGAGGACCTTCCAGTTCAACTCATGAGCTAGGAAAGAGATGGAAGCTAATTCATGCATGTTTCCAGTGCAAAGGTGTTGCATGTATGATACAATGGAGGTGAGATATGTGTATTTCTTCAAATATAATAAATAATCATAAGATAAATATAAATTAGAGAATGAACTACCTCGGGGGGAAAATATGATGATGAATGAAGGAGAGCAGTCGTATTCAGAATTAGAAGACAAACTCAGCTTGAAACCCACTACAATTGAAAAAATGAAAGTGATGATTAAAGTTAAGTCATCAACAAGAGAGTATATTGAAAAAGAAATCAGAATTTGAGTGTTTCCAGTAGCTTTAAGAATTTTCATTCATCCTAACATAACACACTACAAGGAGAACACCTTCTTGCGAAGGTTTTTACAAAACCTCCCCGAAAATTCTTCCCTTAGTTGTCAATAGAGGAGGCAGGTGGTCAAAGGTTTTTGCGAAGGTTTTTTTTAGTGCGCCTTTATGGAACATACACACCGGTGCACATCTAAAAACTACCACACCAGTTCTTAAATGTTCAAACACCCCATCATTTTTCATAGCGAAGGTGTGTCATGAGAGGTTTTTGTGGAGGTTTTTTAATCGGTGCATCTTTAACATATCGACGCATGAAAAATTTAATGAAAAATGACGCCCAGGTGTGTTCATGTTCCCATAGCACCACCATACTTTATAACAAAATTACATGCATCGAATAAATTGCATCAGTGTTGTTGAACATCACCCACTAGTGCACCTACATGTCTAAAGGCACAATGAGGTAGAGTAAATAAAAAAATTACCATACCAATTTTCATTCTTACAATGCATCCTGTGCTTTCAAACTCTCAACCAAGAACTAGTGCTCACCTTTTTTCCTAAGATGCCCCATTTTTGGTGGTCTACATAGACTTGGATAGCTCCATTAATGGATTCCACACATTTCCAAATTTTGGAAATTACCATAAATTTTCATTTCCTCTCAATGGTGCAAACATGCCTCCTCAGGACAGAACAAAGCAGGTAAATTAATTATTGCCTTCCTATTTGCATATTCATCTAATCAAAATTACATTTTATCTTGACATTGGGCATTTTTTCATTTTTAAAAAGAAATTGTGTGGTGTGCCTAAACGGTTTGGCTTGCCCCTAAGAGATGTGTACTTTTTTAAATACATAGTGATCACTACCGATGGTGCATCAATATATGGTCACACTGGTGTCTTTCAAGCTAGCACACCATGAAAAATTACCAAAAATAAAGTGGTGCATCCTTTGGAATGCCCCAACACCACCGCAAATTGGGATTATACCTGCACGGGTGCATTATACTTCATTTACGACACCACTATTTCAATGATATATAATATTTAACCTACTGTGCACCAAGTCTAATTAATCTCCCCATAACGTACTTGAAACACAATTCCATAGTGAGCACCTCCATCGATGCATCTATATATGTCTGATCAGTGTCATTCAAGCAAACGCACTACGATAAATTACCAAAAAGCCAAAGCGACACATCCTTTGGAATTCCCCAACACCTACGCAAAATGAGATTATAACTGCACCAGTGTGTTACACTCCATTAACCACACCACTATATCAACACTTTATAAAATTTAACCCAGTAGTGCACCAAGTTTAAGAAATCACCCTGGGGCATACTCAAAACATAACACTCCGGAGAGTCAATGTTTAAACACATCGCCATACTTTATAATAAAATTATATGCACCAAATAAATCACACTCGTGTCGTTGCATATTACGTCATGGTGCACCTAAATGTCCCAACGCGCATTGAATTAGGGTCAATTAAAACAAATTAGCAAACCGATTTTCATTGTTACACTGCATCCCGTGCTTCCAAATTCTCAAGCAAGCACCAATGTTCACCTTTCTTCCTAAGACACCCTATTTTTGGTGCTCTACATTGACTTGAATATCTCTATTGGTGGATTCCATACATTTCCAAATTTTCAAAATTATCACAAATTTTCATTTCATCTCAATGGTGAAACCATGCCTCTTTAGGATAGAAGAGACCAGGTAAATTATTTATTACCTTCCTATTTGCATTTTCATCCATTCAAAATTACAATTTAGTTTGAAATTTATGAATTTTTTCAATTTTTTTCTCAATTTTGTGTGGTGCACCTGAACGGTTCGACTTGCCTTGACGCAGTGCATACTATGTTAAATACAAAATGAGCATCTCCTCCGAGGTGTCGAATAAATGTACGCACATGTGTCATTCCCCCATGCACACTACAATGAATTATTATAAACAAAGAGACATCCTTTGAAACACCCCAAAACCGAGGCACAATGAGCTTCAAACTACATTGACACATTTCACTTCATTAACCACACCACTAGCTCAACAATATATAAAATTTAACCTCGTGGTGCACCAATTATATCCAACAACACCGAGGCGTACTGGAAAAATAACGCCCCGACATGTCAATGATCAAATGCACCGCCATAGTTTATAAAAAATATAGACACATCGAATAAATCGCTTCAATGTTGTTTAACATTACACACTGTTATAGTTAATTCAACTAATGACATTTCTAGCATAATGATTATAAAATTTAATGTAGCGGTGCAACCAATGTAATCCAACGCACCATAAATGTATACAGAAATGCACCGAGACATATATTGCCCGATTTTTCATAGCGGGGCGTCTCATTAGATTCCTTGTTCTCGGTGCTCTATCCTTTTCAACGCGGTGAATCATTTGGAACTCCCTGAAACTGACACACAATGGGATTATACCTGCACCAACACATTTCACTTCATTAACCGCACTACTAGCTCAACATTGTATGAAAATTTAACCTAGCAGTGCACAAATTTTACTCAACCACACCGATGCGAACCAAACACATAATGCCTCGACACGTCAATGTTCAAACACACCACAATACTTTATAAAAATCAAACACACATAAAATAAATCGCATCAATTTCGTTTAACATTACCCACCGACACATTTTACTTAACTAAGGGCACCGCTTACATAATGATTTATAAAATTTAACATAGCGGTACAACCATTGTAATCCAATGCACCGTTACTATATACAGAAATGAACCATGACATAAATTGCCCAAATTTTCATAGCAGGGCATCTCATTATACATCTCATTCCCATTTCTCTATCCTTTACAATGCACCCATGTACTCTCCACTATCACAGTAGTGTCGATGCGTTAATAGTAACTAGTCGCACCGCTTCAACTGTGATATCAAAGTTTATAATAGTTGTTCCCATCAGTCAACCAAATGCATCGATGTCATAAAA
>ML801443.1:48130-72989 GCA_009831015.1 Picea engelmannii | reverse complement strand
ATTTCACGAGTTCGAGATCCTTTAGTCGTTGTCACTCCAAATTATCCGAGTCCAGAGTTCTGAAGGAACTCATAGCTAACTGTCATGCAACTTCTCCCAGATCTAATGGTCCTCGTACCTTTGTGATATGATGGACCGTAGCTTATTGGGATTTTGTGTTTTGCGAGTTTGGAGGACTACTCACCTCCCTTCTTCCATTCCTGATTTCTCGATATCTTCTTACATTGGATCGACGGTCCACATCCCTACATGATCCAATGGTCTAGATCATATCGCAATTTCGTGTTTCACGAGTTCATGCAACACTATCTTTGACTTTCCTAATCTGCGAGTCAACGTAATTCCAATCACTTTCCACGTGTCCTCTTGATCCAATGGATCAGATCATTTCGCTACTTTGGAGTTCTAACTAACTTTTGGGCTTATTCTCCTTGCATCTCCACTAGATCTGAGGACTGATGGGTATTCTTGAAGCATATCAACAGTCACGATATTTGAATGTTCCTCAAGCCCACGATCACTCAAATGACTGATGTGTGTTGTATCAGATGATCAACATGGTAAAACTCTTGATTGGACGATTGTTAATCTTCTCATTCTGATCGGACTACTGCTAAGCTTCTCATTCTGATCGGACGACTGCTGAGGCTTCTCACATTTTCTATGCATTGATAAACTATTCAGTATTTTCACTGATCCCGACGACATCTCTACAACTCGTTCTTCCTTTAGAAATTTTCATCATTGAATCAATGTTGATCCTATCGTGATCGACAATAGTCACAGATTTCCTCTCCGTGCAATGTGCTATTCCTTTTGAGATTTTGATCTTTTGGTTATTCGCTTCTCCTGTTCGCTCTTTCAATCTCTGCACACTGTTTGACATCTCTTGCTTAGATGATATATTGTTGAAATCAATGACAATATAATTTGTCATTTAATAATAGATCATCACATTGACTGTTGACATCAATGAAAATCTTTCCAATAGTCATATGTCTAATAACCGGAGAATTAATAAAAACATAATAGATATTACAATTCAAATGTGCAAGATTATAAATAGAATGTGGTACTCGAAGAGGTTATTACATAGTTGTTGCACCTGATCCCTATTTTTAGTGCATCCATATCTTCCCCGCATGGATTACGACTGGACACCACATATTTCTCTTGTATCTGGTCAACCACCCAACTATTGGGACATGTTTTTGGAATATTTTCTTTTAAATGATCAGGATAAGGCACACTTCTACCATTCAATAGTCTAAATGCTTTCCTGTCATGATCCCATTTCCTTCTTTTGTCTTCATACAACACGCCCCATGGTCGTGTTTCCTCTGCATTCTAAAGAACAAATTAATTGATGGCATCCATTTCAAAATTTGCTAATGTATACACAAATTCAAAACAAATAGCATGATATCAAATATATATTATCAACTTAAAGAATGAATTTATTGATGGCATCAAAATTTATAAATTCTTTGATGTATAAAAGAATTAAAAAAAATAGCATGGGATGAAAAATATAGTATTAGCTTCAATGTAAAATATTTCTCTATACTAAATTGACAAAATGTAACTAAAATACTTTGTATCAAGCACCTTTTTATGTTCGTTTGGAGTATATTCCCTTCCATTTTGTCCTCATCTTGATGGTCATACCAAACAACTGCCCCTTCTGTGTCGTCAATTTTCTTGATGTACTCACTAGCATAATAGAACGACTAGTATACTATGTACCTCTCTGTCATAGATCCCTTTGATTTTTCCCTTTGTCAAACAAACCCCTTCAATTTTTTTATGTACCTCTCTAAGAAGAACATCCAACGACATGAGAGCACCCCAGCTAATTCAACCTCATCATGTAAGTGAATTAGAAGATGGATTTGCAAGTCCATAAAACTCATGGCCAGTTCCTTCTCAAACATACAAACAATATCAGTTATCTCTTGATGCCATGATGGAATGCTAGCCATGTAACGTACCCAGCCACCCACAGGACGAGCCACACTAACTTCGAGTCCCCTTCTGGAACTAATTCAATTTCCGATACATTCTTGATTAATAAAGATGCATGAAATGTTCACATGCATAAATAAATATTCTATTATAACATAAAAAAAAATGAACAGTATGTTATGCACATCAATAAATAGTAAGCATACATATTCTAAATATTGAATTCATCTATAAATAAATACACAGAAGAATAAATCATACATAGGTAAATAACCATAATAGAGAGCACTTATCTTTTCTGAAAACAAGACACCAACTGGCTGCAGACCAAGGACGTTCTACCCAACCATAGACACTTTTGTTCCAAGTCTCAGCAGCAATGTCACCCCCGAGCTAGGGCTATGAATCCACAAGGACGATTCCAAAGTGTCACTTGACTTTCCAAATCAGTCAACACTCAAACTCTCACAAGCTTCCCAACACCCACATCAATCCAAGTACCCAACTCTCTTCTACCTAGCTTGCACAAGCCAAGAGAATGGACCCCACCTTCTCTGCCACACAGTCCCTCAGTATATCCATCTCTTTCCAGGGCTCTAGTGCAGTTGGTCCAGAATCTCCATGATGGGACTCTCATAACTCACAACTGTGAGAAAAACTGGGCACATACCAAAGCATCTGAGACATGCATGTCTTGACTCATGGCTGGATTACACCAACAATATCTACATCCAACAATACCATGGCTTATCTTCAACAGTTTGTTTTCCTTTCCCAAGCCAAGACATGAATGAGGAAAGATGAGTGGGTGGTAGAATGAATGGAGTGAAATCCCAATGAAAGGTGTGAACAACATGAAATTGAGTGAATGAGTGCATGAGTGAAAAATGAGTGAATGAGTGAAGCAACCAGCATAAGAACAAGGATGAGAACGAGAGTGACAACCCCCAAATAGACCAAGGACAGGTTATGTAATTCTTGGAGTTAAGGAACCACTTGGCCTACCCCCTAAGAAGCTCATGTAACTGTTATTCTCCATTATGAGAATAATGGGTCAATAAAAAAATATGAAATAAACACTTAGCCCCTAAGTCCCCCTCTCTTGTGGAATCATATCCCCCTATAACTCTTTTCCTCATCCGTCTAGCAGCCAATGATGTATTTATTATTAATAATGATCAAAACATTACATTTCCTAAGCACACTAGCCTCTTAATAATTGTTTAAGCACTCTGGCCTTTCATAACTTAACAAAACACAAAATTTAATATGGGGTTCAAAACCCGGGGTATCCCCTCCCCCTTATTTTGGCACTGTCCTTAGTGAATATACCAAAACATAGATCAAAATATCAAAATTTATTAAAAAATATATAGATACTATGCCCGCATGGCATCTTCATGCTCCCAAGTAACATCTTTAGGACCGTAGCAAGTCCACTAAAATTGTACTAGCTCTATAACTCGATTCCAGAGCATTTTGATTTTTTTTTCCAATATTCGCATTAGCTGGACCTAAAAGTCTCCCTCTATCTCTACCTGAATCATATGCCAATCAATAACATGGTTAGGATCATGTACATATTTTTTTAGCAAAGAGACATGAAATACATTATGCACATTCATGGAAGCAGGCAATGCAAGCATGTATGAAATTGGCCCTATTCTGTCCAATATCTCAAATGGACCATAGGATCTGGCTGCCATCTTTGTACAACTACCCAATTTCAAAGAGATCTTCTTGGGATTCACTTTTAAAACTACATGCTCCCCCACTTTAAATTCTCTAGCTGTCTCATTCTTATCTGCATAAACTTTATGTCTATCTTGAGCTGCCTTTAAATTCTACTTAATTCTAACCATATGGTCTTCCATATCCTCGAGAAATTCTAGCCCAAGTACTACTATGTCTGTCGGGTTGTCCCAACTCACTGGAGTATTGCATTTCCTTCCATACAACACTTCAAATGGGTTCATTTTCAATGAAGCTTGATACCCATTATTATAGGAAAAATCAACCAAGTGCAAGTACTCTTCCCACTTAGATGGCTTATCCATCACATACATTCTCACCATGTCTTCAATTACTCGGTTGTCTCTCTCTGTTTTCCCATATGACTGTGGATGATATGTTATGCTAAAGTTCATATTTATACCAAATCCTTTAAATAACCCCCTCCATAAATTTGAAGTAAAATTTGTATCTATGTCTTAGACAATTGTCTTAGGTATCCCATGGAACCTAGAAATCTCTTTCATGTAAATTTATGCAATATTATTTGTTGTATGAGTTGTTTTTATAGGAACAAAATGAGCAACCTTTGCTAATTTATAAACTACTACCATGATCGAATCATGTTGTCTTGTTGTCTTGGGCAATTTTTTTATAAAGTCAATGGTTACCACTTCCCATTTCGTCTCTAGAATTGGTAATGGTTGTAGCAAACCTGTTGGGTGCCTATGCTCAACGTTCACTCTATGACATTCCATACATCTGGCGATGTAATCAACAACATCCTTTTTCATTACTATCCAAAAGAATTGGCTTCTTAATGTTGCAATTGTTTTCTAGTAACCGGGATGTCCAACATATGGAAAATTATGCATTTATTTTAATACCAAGTTCATGAGTTCTCCGGAACTAGGAACATAAACTCTATTTTTATGCATAAGTAATCCATCTTCCTTCATCTCATACTCTCTCATTTTCTGTTGTGCATCTTCTTGATGTAAGGTTTCCTTTACTTGTAGGTAATGATGATTTGTAACAACAACATCTAAAATTCTTCTCTTCAAGTTTGACTGATGCATAATGGCAACTATAGCATGCATGAGATGTACTCTTCTACTAAGTGCATCGACAAATATTTTTTTTTTTCCTTTGATATGCTTGATGTCAAATTCGTATTCACTTAAAAATTCCAGCTCTCTTGTTTATCTGGCATTCAAAGTTGGTTGTTCAAAAATATACTTCAGAATACTATGGTCTGTTCTTAATTCAAATATCTTTCCCATGAGATAGTGCCTCCAAATCTTCAATGCATGAAGAATGGAAGCAAGTTCCAAGTCATGTGTGGCGTAGTTCCTCTTATGTTCCTTAAGATTTATGAAATCATAACTAATGACATGTCCAATTTGAGTGAGGACTCCACCTAGCCCTTCCTTACATGCATCTGTACATACCACAAAACTTTCATTTGGGTCAACAATATTTAAACCAGGTGCACTAGTAAGTAATTCTTTCAACAGATTAAAGTAATCTTTACACTCAAATTTCCATTCAAATTTAATTCCCTTCTTTTGCAAAGAAGTGATGGGATGAGCAATCTTAGAGAACCCTGCTATAAATCTTCTATAGTAACTAGCTAACCCCATAAAAGATCTAACTTCTGAAACATTCCTGGGTGTTGGCCATCCTCTAATGGATTGAATCTTCTCTGGATCTACTGTTATACCCTGTTCTGGAATAATGTGCCCCAAGTAATGGATCTTCTCTTGCTAAAAATAACACTTACTAATCTTGGAATACAACTGATGTTCCCTCAACACTTGCAATACAAATCTTAGGTGATGTTCATGCTCTTCCTCTGACTTAGAATAAACAAGTATGGCGTCTAGGAATACTATGACAAACTTATCCAAATAATTTCTGAATATGCCATTCATTAATCACATAAAGACAATTGGTGAATTGGAAAATCGAAATGACACCACTACAAATTCATAATGCCCATACCTGGTTCTAAATGTTGTCTTATGGGTGTCTTCTTTCTTGATTCTTACCTGATGGTATCCTGATCTCAAGTTTATCTTGGAAAATATCTTTGCTCCTCTTAGTTGATCAAAGAGGTCATCAATTTTGGGTAATGGGTACTTGTTCTCCACAGTGAATTTATTCAATTGTCGAAAGTCAATACACAGCCTAAAAGTTCCATCTTTCTTTTTAACAAAAAGTACTGGTGCTCCCTAAGGTGGAACACTTGGACGTATGTATCATTTCTTCAACAATTCTTCCAACTGCATTTGTAATTCTTTTAATTCTGGTGTACTCATTATGTAAGGTGTTTTTGACATCGGGGCAACTCTTGGCACTAAATCAATAGAGAAATCTATCTCCCTTTTTGGTGGCAACCCTAGTATTTCTTGGAATAAATCTTCAAATTCTTGTAGTACTGAAAGATATTCAAGGCTCAGCCCCTTTGTCTTTTATGGCTCCTCCACATGGGCCGCATACAATTGACATCCTTTTCTGAAACACCTCTTCAACTGCAAGGCTGAAATCTCTCTTATAGAGACGGGTCTTGGAAATCCTTTCATAGTGCTCTATTTTCCATCTCCATCAAGACATGTAAATGTATTTCTATGACAATCTAGGACAACATGATTCTTGTCCAACCAATCCATTCCTATTACAATATCATAAGATCCCAATGGTATAATATTTAGATCAACATTAGTATTCACACCATTAAGACTTATGGAACAAACTCTGACCATATCATGGATTCTCCTTTTGGTTCTAGTGGCTAGCTAGACCAAACTTGATTTTCCAAGCCTACTTTTCTCCAAATGTAATCTATCCACTATTTTAGGATCAATGTAACAATGAATTGCTCCTGAATCAATTAAAATAGCAACAATATGATTAATGATATTACCTTCCACCTCGATCATATTGGATTGGTACTCTTCTTGTTGATCATCTAAGGCTGCATAAATTCTTCCCATGTCTTCTACTGTTGTATCCTCTTGGATGTTGTGCACGGTCTTCACTTTGTCCTTTATATGAGGGAAATCCTTGTACATGTGATCTTATTTGCATACCCAACATTGGATGGGTGGTCTTCCCCTTTTTTCCAAGGAGTCTTCTTTCTTGGATTCATCCTTAGCATATTGGTCTTGATGATTTTTATTAGACTCATTTTTGTTGAAAGGAGGTTTGAATCCCTTCTTCCTTTGATCAGACTTCTGCTTCTTCTTATACTTCCAAGATTTCTGCATGGACTCTCTACCTTTTCCTTGCTCATACAGGTACTTAGCCTTTCTGATGGTGTCAGTCAAAGTCCTGGGTTCATCATATTGAATCTTCTCTTTATAAAAGGATGGTAGTCCACTTAAAAACCTCTATACTTTCACCTTCTCATATTTTATAAAACCCACATACTATACCAGCCCCAAGAAATTCCTTTCATACTCCTCCATGGTCATGCTTCCTAGCCTAAGTTAAAAAAACTCCTTCATTTTCTTGTCATAGAAGTGTTCTGAAAGGTACTCATTCTAAAAATATTTCTTGAATTGCTTCCAAGTGAGCCTACTCTCATCAACGCGCTCAACTTACTTCAGTTGATCCCACCATATAAAAGCTTTCCCATGTAAATGGTAGGTGGAAATCTTGGCTTCTAGGTTTTATGAATATTTATGCAATTGAAAATATCTCCTAAGTCCAAGAAACCATGGCTCATCATCATCTTCCCTTTCTCTTTCACCATCAAAGGATGGTGGATTAAGCTTCCTCAACTCTCCTTGCAAACTGCCCAATTCATGTCTTCTTCTTTGGTGCCTAATAGGATACATCTATGTACTAATCATGGATTCTTCATATGCATAAGACCTTCTTTCTGAGTAAGGAGGTGAGTGGTTTCGATGAGTTCTGCTAGCACTTCTTGCATAACCAACTCTCCTGTGGTTATCTCTTCTTTCATGATACCTGCCTCCTTCCTCTTGTTTTGAGACATTATTTGTTTGGCTTTGCAACTAATTTAAGATCTACATCACTCGATCATTTATTTGACTTTGTTCTTTCATCAGCCTCTCATTGTTTGCTTTGTAACTCCACACTTCTATTTTCAGGCTTCTTACAACTTCTATCAATGTTTATTGCTCCCCTATGCCCTTGTGTCCTTTGGATTCTATCTCTACATTACCAACTCTGGTACTATGACCTTTGGCCTCCTTATCATGGCTATAAAATCGCTCTCCTTCCCATTTCTTGAATAAACATTCTGAACTGATATGTTTAAACCCCTTAATTTTGCAAAATGTGCAAGTGACCATTTTGTTAGAATTAAGAATATGATAAACAAAATTTTCCAAACAATTCTATAGGTCCTTTTTCTTATTTATTCATGAAGAATATATATACTATTATGCATCATATAACACTTCCATGTTATCCCTTAGCTGATACAAAATTCAATTATGCAAAAGCACTTCCTTCAAACCACTTCCCCAAGTGACCATGACTGGAAATCGCGGGCTTAATCCTTCCTTAGCGCTTTGCTCTATGTTTGTCCACACGGTAGCTTGCATGAACAACATAACCGAGGGCTAGGTTACATCCCATGACCTTTTTACCTTATCACGAGACCAGCACTGGGACCAAGTCCTCTGGATTTTGGCCTTCCATTGTTCTCTATTATCAACTTCCAATTTCCCCCGGAGTTGTACTTCGTCGAATTCTTCAATAACTCCACCAACAAAAATCAGATGTCGAGACTTGATCTCCCATTGAATGGATGGCCCCGCCCCTAGATGGAGGATTCAATGGAAATCGACGGTTGTGACTTAATCAAACGTTGAGATGGATGGCTCTTTGCCAATTCGAAAATTCAGCGCTCCAGGGCTCCGAGACATTCAGTTTCTGTGTCTCTCAATTCCCCCAGAGTAAAAATTCTCTGAAGTACTTACCCTACTCCTCCTACTTGATCCAATAGTTTAGAGAGTTCCTGAAGGGACCCTAGGTCAATGGGCTGCGTAGCTTCGTGAATTCAGACTTCGACACTTTTCACTGACAGAAACTTGGAAACCCCCGAAGTCACATACTCCTGGAGCTGACATGACACGCTGACATCGCCTAGAGTGACATTGATCCATGGCACATGTGCCACGTGTTACTAAAAATCAAACAGATCATAGTCTAAAAGGTGTTGAATCCAGGTGACACATGTCCCCGCACAACCCCCTTCCACATGGCACATGCCATGTCATCAATCAAATATGGGACTCCGTAGCTCCAGGCTTCAGAATTTTCCAGACTCCAATACACGCTACCTCCTGAATAGTCGAACGTTGAACTGAAATTGACGGCTCACACTTCTCCCACGGCTAATGACTGTGATTTACTTCGGGGATTCTCGCTCAAGATGACCCACACACTCCTGAACGTCGAAGTGGTGAGGTTCCGAAGCTCTGAAACCTCACTATCCTTCCACCCTTGCTAGATATGATGACCCAAAACAGTCTCGAAGTCCTCCCTTCCATCTAACGATCAATGGGACTTCGAGACTCTGGGTTATATCAGTTCATCAAATTTTAAAACTCCGGAAGTGAAAACTCTCGAAGTGGTCAATGCTGACTGACCACGATCAACAATGGAAATCCCTCCGTGCCTCCCATTAGATTGGATGGTTGACGGGGTTTCACGACTTCGACCTTCGACAGTTCATGCCTTGCATGCCTACCAAGATCATCGAAGCTACGAAGTTATGAAGTCCTTCCTTCCTTTCTTGGCTTTGATCGACGACTAATGATCGATCAACCAGATTCGATGACTAGGACTTAATTATTACCCCAACCTCCTATTTACCTCCATCAGAAGAACCCTATTCACTTTCCCTCCGATCCAACGATCCATTTCTCTCTTTATCCCATGGTGGAAATCGTTCCTGAATTCAAAAGGGACAGTCAGGATCCTTCAATCCCTTACTCACAATGATTGAAACTTTTTTTATGCTTAGAGGAAGAAGTTATTCTTGGAAATACATTTCTTCTACATTCATTCCTTTCCATTATTTATTGTTTATTTCACGTTCCTCTGATTTGTTGATCTTCTTCCATTACTTGAATATTATCCTTTCAAGGCTTGGCACTTCTGATGACTTCTGCATAACTCATTAGTTCTGCTTCTTTCGTCATGGAGCTTGATTGTTTCTCAAAATGAATTTTCTTGTATCCTATTCCAGTCTTGTCATAGCATGGCCTTTAACTATTGCGAATGTCTTCTAGCACTTGAGATATTTTCAAGTTCTTGTTGATCGTGTTGACTTCAACCCTCAATGGCATGACTTTTTCTTCAAGTTTCTCACAATCTTCTTCTTTTTTTATCATCTATATCTTGATTACTTGTTTCATTCTCTTTGCTTATTCAAGTTGGGTTTCAAGGAAATGATTTATTCTTCAAGTCTTCTTTCTTGTCTACAGAATTTTACTTCAAGCTTGTTTAAGTTGTCAGATCTTTCCTTAAGATGACTTGTCAAAATAATTTCTATATTTTCTGCTTCTTTTACCTTGATTTTTAAATGAGAAACTTCTTTGGAATTTTGATAACTCACCTTTATTTCCTTTATTTTGATCAATTCTTCCTTGAATGAATTGATTTTCTTCCTTTCTCTTTTTAGCTCACTTAAGGCACTGTTTAGTTCTACTTCAAGATATATCTCACCTTTTTCATAATCTTCTTCTTCATTTTCATGGGTTCCTTTCAGAGTTTCCTTTGCCATGAAGAGCACTCTTTTTTAGTCATTGTCACTATCATCATCTTCGTCATATGAGTAACTGTATTCTCTTGAGTATAGGATTTTCTTGAAGATTTTTCTTTTATCTCGTTTCTTGTTTCCATTTTGATATTTCTTTTCTTTCTTTTGAACTTCTTCTTCATCACTATCTGAACTCTTAGCATAAGGACATTTAGTAGAAAAGTGACCAATTTTACCACAATCAAAGTCCTTTAGGGGAAGAATATAGTTGTACTTTCCAGTTCTTTTCTTCAACTTCCTTACAAAGTTGGCTATTTCTTCATCTTCATCTGAATCACCATTGCAGTTGAGGGTTGACTTTGAATTTTTCTTATTATTTATTGTATTCTTGTATGATTTGAAAGTTGTTTCATTCTTGGATGGATTATCCTATTCTATCCTCATTTCATAAGTTGTAAGTATCCCATGTAGCTCATCCATGCTCAACGTAGCAAGATCTTCTCTTTCTTCTAGGGCTGAAATATTAGGATCAAATCTCATTGGAAGAGACCTTAGTACCTTTTTAACAATCATTGAACCTTTGATATATTCTCCTAATACTTTAATAACATTCACTATTTTATCAAATCGTAGAAAGTAGGTTGCAATATATTCATCTTACTTCATTTTCAATTATACAAATTTACCTCTATACGTTTGAATATTGGCCTCCTTGACTTTGTCATCTCCTTCGTAGACATTTTGAAGTGTGTCCCACATTTCATTTGTAGAGTCACAATGCATAACCTTGACATATATTGAATCAACTAGGGTACTCATAATGGCATTTGTAGTCTTCAAATTGTTTTCATAAAGTTTCTTTCCATATTTATCTGTTGGGGGAGTGGCAGGTGCCTTGTATTCATCTACTATTGTTTTCCAAACATCAAATCCATGTGCCTACAAAAAAAAAATTAACCTTCTATTCCAGAAGGCATAGTTTTGACCATCAAATATCAGTGTTCCTTTATTAGTGCACTCCATGATATACCTTCCAATGGTTATAATTTTTTTGAAGGACCTGCTCTGATACTGATTGTTGGAATATTCTCCAATACTGAGAGAGGGGGTGAATCAATATTGAGAAATTTTTACCACTTTTAAACAGAATATGTAATCATCGAATTATTAACAATTTATCACTTTATTATTTCATTCGATATATCATGAACAATGCATAACATATAGCCACAGATACACAGTACACAAGAATTTTACATGGAAACCCAACTAGGAAAAAACCACAAAATGCTTTCTTATATATCAGAAGATTACATTCATAGGAAGCACAAAATTCCAAAATTCTCCAGCACCAACTGGAAGGAGGAACCAACCCCCTGTTTACAGGCTCCAACCTTAAAGAAGCTACAACTCGCTAGATTCTCTAGCTCCAATTGGAAGGAGGCTCAAACCTCCTAGTTTATAGGATCCAACCTGAAGGAAGCTATGACTCCCTATATTCTCTAGCACCAATTGGAAGGAGGATCCAACCCCCTAATTCACAAGATCCAACCCGAAGGAAGCTATGACTCCTTGTATTCTCCATCACCAACAAGAAGGAGGCTCCAACCCCCATTCCTTGCCCCTTCCTTCCTCCATGAAATATAAATGGAGACTCAAACTGTCATTGCCACTGTCACTGCCATTGATACTGATACATCATCATCAAGCTTCCACTGATACTGATACATCATCATCATAAAAAATGGATACATCATCATCAAAACCAAATCCAACAAAATCGATACATCAACATTATCAAAACTATATCAACCACAATTGATACATCAACATCATCAAAACTAGATCCACCACAACTGATACATCAACATCATCAATATAGGTCAACTTAGAAATTATGTCCACATAGATATCCTAGGTCCACATGGGTCCACATATAAACACCAAGATCACTTCTTAAATTTATCCCGAACACCTGTTTGGGACTAGTTTATGGATTAGTCACAAACCCTAACTTCCAACAAGTATAACTACGTACCTCTAATGAATAAAGGTATGAAACTTTTACCTAATACTCTTCTATAACTTCTCTAAAATGCCTCCAAGTTTCGCTCCTTGAATCGTCCCCAAAAAGGAGATATAGTGAATATGGAAGACCTTCTTGAATTCTGGCCTATTCTAGGGAGTGAACTTGTACAACATGCCACGCTGTCAATAATTTATATCTAATTATGAAACTAACAAAAAAATACTACAGACTATAATCTTTCCAATTCAATTGGTCTCACAGAATTTGGATCCTCTATGAATAATTTATGATTGTTTTACCTGAAGCACCTATTTCATATTAGTTACAGGACTAATAAAAAACCCTATCTTCAATAGTGTGTATCTCCAAATGTAAAATGACCCAGAAGCTAAAATTAGTACCATAGGTACCTTGATATGTCATCTCAATAGCCTCCAAGTTTAACTATCAAAATTATTCCTGAAATAATATTATAACAAAAATGGTAAGATGACCTTTAAAAAACATACCTTAGAACACATCATCACAAGACTTCATCTTCCCTTAGAATTTTTCCCTTCTTAACTTCATCTTCCCTCTGAAATTCGCTACCAATATTGTGCTAAGAGATCATGAGATTAAATTTTGAAAATCATAGGTTCTTAATCTATATTTATACCCTTCCAAGCACCTTCTTTACTTGACCTTGAGCCAACTTATAAATTCTTGTTTGCAACAATGTATACTCCTTTACTTGAATTTAGGGCCAAGTTGCAACTTCTTGACCTTATATTTGTGGCTTCATCTTTAAGAGGGAATAACTCCTTAACTCTGAGGAGCCTCATGACATGCCACCTACTGTTGGAGACTTCTTCAAATACACCCATCACTTCTAGAGGCTTCTAGATTTCTTCTAGGGTTGACATCACCCATTACTTCTAGGGGCTTCTGGGGATTATGTAATTCTTCTAGGGTTGATATCACCAATTACTTCTAGGAGATTATAGGGCTTACATACGTCTTCTAGGGTTGACATCAATGAAAACCAACTTTCCAACATTTTAAGGATGGGATATCTATCAATCCAGAATGCACTAAGGCCATCATGTAGATCCCATTCCCAAAAAACAAGAAATCGATGCAGTCATTTTTTGGAAAGATAAATTTCATATGAATATTTGTGTCTGAATTTGATGAGATAGTCAAACCTATTTAACACATGATCAAGAAATAAACATAGTTCAAATGGATTTCTATTGAGAAGGAAGATTTCAAGAAATTTAAATTTTCCATAGTGACAACTTAAGCACTACAAATTCTGGACTTCTCCAAATATTTCTTGTTGTATACATTTGTGTCAGGTCATTCTCTTGCAACAATACTCACCCAAATGGACCAACAAGAGAATGGATGACCCATATAATTCATGAGCACTGGAATCCAAGGTGTTGAACTAAACTAGACAATGATGGAAAATCAAGCATTCATTGTTCACAAAGCCATCAAGCAGTTCATATCGTACATATTAAAGAACCATACCAAGGTAATCGTTCCTCACCCAGCTGTAAGATCTATGTTTGTACAAAATGAGTTGGATGAAAGAAGAGGAAATTGGATGACAACCTTTCAATAATATGACTTGGAATTTAAGCCTGCAACTATTGTCAAAGGTCAATGTCTTTGTGAGCTAGTTATTGAGACCATGGATTCAAAAAATCAGACAAAAAAAGGATGGCAAGAAGAACCGATACTACACACACAACAAACTTCCTATGTGCCAACACTATATAATTCATGGTATAACAATCTTAAGAAATATCTACAGCATGACACTTTCCTTGAACACCTTAATTCCAAGTAGAAAAGAGTGATGAGATTAAAATATGAAAAATACTAGTTAGTCCACGTGCTATGGGGAAAATCCCCCTATACTAGGTCTAAGGTAAAGGTAGAGCACTAACTCCCTTAAAATATTGTTCTACCCTTAAGATACCCCGAAACCATCTAAAAAAGGTGACGAGAGAGAGGAAAGAGGGTTAATGAGTGCACCTTTAGTCCTTGCGGTTGGTGTAGACCTCTTTCGCTTGTTGTCGTCTCCTAAATCGTGGATCTCCTCCCAATGATGACTTGCAAAAGATTAGGAATACAATGAAACAACATATTCAATATCTAATGATCACTTTCAAATTTTATACATAGATATAAATGCATAAATCAACAAAATCATACAAACATAAGATTTTGGGACAAGGACGAACTCTTTTATTCAATTTCAAGACAAAAAGGATTACAACCTTTGTTGGGCACCTCTCCATGAACCAGGTTTGGGATCCTCTATCATGTTTCCAAGTGCATAAATCCCACATTATCTTCTCACAACCAACTTATCACCAAGGGAAGGAGGAAGGGTTGCATAAGGAGAAAGGCTGGAGGGGAAGGTTGAGGCTAAAACTCAAAATGAGATGCAAATCTTGGGATAAGAAAGGGAAGGTATTTTGGAAGAGTTTTCTTATTCTCTTGATTATGTTCATAAATGACACTCCAAAACCTCTTTTTATATGAGAAAAATATGGTTATTCGGTTTGGGGACAGGCTAGAAGGGGTAAAATGGTTGGAAACCCTCCATAGCCCATAAACTCTGTCGAATTATGTGCAATTTTATATTTTTTACAACTTTTGGAGGTAAACGCGAGATATATAGCATGCAACATGCATGTGTACACAGACTAAAAGCATGAAACACATGTGTGTACATAGGATATTAGTTCAGCAGGGCGCGTACACTCTCCAAAAAATGGTTTTTTAAGAGGAATCCTCAATACTATTCTGGCAAAGTATGCAAAAGGAAGGGCCAATTTATTATATACATAGATACGGGATTTTGGACTATAATAGATGCCCCCTAATGTGTGACATTAGAAGAGAAACTGATGGATGAAATACATTACAATAACTTTACCAGTGGGAAGGCACATAGTTGAGTGAGCCCCAGACGAGTGTTCATGAGCGTGCCATATGCAAAACAATGATAATATCTCTGAGGATGGAATACCCATGCTCAAGATGAACTAAGCATGGCTTCCAATCAAGTACAATGCAGATCCATGTCATATATGACTACTAGAAAAAATATTAATTTCCATATAAAGTGCTGCCACGAACAATACACAATGGATCTACATCTCAAGATCCTCTGAAGATATACAAGTACAATATGATAGGCATATTCAAGAAGCATTGATGCATGTGGTTGGAGATGAGGACTTCATAGCTCTAGCAACAACTTCAAGATATTCAACTCGAGTAGGAGTAAAATAGGAGTGTAAGACTCACTACCCCGAGGTCTTCGATGTGTCGTCGGGGAAAGACTAGAGAATCTCAATCATTATGCACAAAACTCCATTGATTTTGAATTTGAACTTGACTGGACTCTCAGGATGGTTGACTCATGAAAGTCAAGATATAAACTGCAGAATGGTCGACTCAGGTTGGATAAAACTTCCCATGGAAAAAAACACAAAAAAATTACGAGACTCGGGCAACGTAGTATTGACATAATTTTATGATATAAGAGGCACCACAAACTCTCCATATGTTTGGAAGAGTAACCAAATAGAAGAGGACACAAATATATGTAACAAGAACAAATTCCTAAGATCATACTAGATCCCAATGCTTGGCGAATAAACAGAAGGATGTGATTTTTCCAAGGGAGACTATCTTGTTTCCGATAAAAGAGAATGTATATCATGTCCCCTCTTTTTGGAATATTTAATTTTTTTTCCTTTTTTCAATTTTTTAACGAGCTTGAAAAAGAATAAAAAATATTACGTTACAAAGGAGGAACGAGTGTCACGTGCAAGAAAACTAGTTCCAAGCACATGGAACATACTGATGCTCAGTGAAAAGAGACATGTGCAGGATATGGACACTCGGGAAAATTCCTCCATGGGTCAAGGAGTCAAATCGTGAGGGAAAATGTGTTGCAAGGCTTCCATTTAAGGAATGCTTTGAAGGTTCATTTAATAGCAACAGGAAGCTGGCATTAGGCCAAAGTCGCAAGGATGAGACATGCGAGGCGATTATGTATGACACAACAAGACTCCTTCCATGTGGAGTTTTACGAGCCTAGAGAAGGTAAGATCGATGGTTTTTCACATTTAGAGAGTCTGAAAAACACTAAAATAAGACCAAAGAGAGTTCATTTTTTGTAATTGGTCCAATCAATTCAAAAAAGGGTTAAACTTATACCGAAAATACATCTCTTCAAAACCATTTTAATGAGTGTGACAGAGACAATATCACTCGGCTATATTTTCAATTTTAAGGAGTATGAAAAGAGCTTAAATATAGAATCACAACCTTTTTCTAAGTTTAGTTTCCTTAGCCCAAAAAAGTATAAAATATAACTTAGGAGAACTCTCCCGGTGAGACATATCTCTTGAGGTGTACCTTTTTCCTGGATAATCTATTGAATGGAAAAATGGTTAAACTTATGCCAAATAGATATTCCTTCTAGACCAATTAACGAGTGTGAAAGGAACAAGGTCACTCGACGATATTTTTGTCAGTGTTTCATGGAAACCTACATAGGGGACCTAGCTAAAGCATACACAAACAAAACTTATCAAGAAAAGGAAGAGAGATACAACATGAAGAATGAGAATCAATGTATATTATGATCTAATCAATGAGTGAGTGATCTTCACTCATATATGCAATGGCATCCTATAATTAGGAATGCATGCATAATAGTGATGGTATAAAATTAGAAAGTCTAAAATAGAACTTGTCAGTTAACTCCCACTGAACTATTGTGCCGAAAATAGAAATTTCTCCAACACCCCCCCTAAACATCACTATGGAGTAAAAAATGAGTCACGACGACTAGGATATATTAGGTACTCATGTACAATTCAACTAATTAATACTGAATAAAAGTGAGGAAAGAGGGAAAACCACATGGGAACAAACCCCCCCCTCAAAAGATAATGTATCAAAACAAGAAAATGGTAGTTTCTAGGCAACTATGTTCTTCATTGCAAGACGATCCCTCAAAGTATGAAACTTCTTCTCACTGAAAGTCTTCGTGAAGATGTAGAAATATTTATGGATCTGATGAATTCCTTTGGCAACCAGTCTAGCCTTGTACCTCTTGATCCTGTGGACCCATCTGCACCTGAAAATATTCCTTTCTAGTGGAAGTGGAACCAGATGCGAAGTCTGATTCTTTAGGAGTGATTCATATTCCTTTTGCATGGCTTCTTGTCATAATAGATTTCCCATATCCTCACTGTAGAGATGCGGATTAGAATATTGAACCATATAGCAATGCATAGGCATCGTAGGTTCTGAAGTTGAAAGTACATCAGAAGGCTCCTCATGCTGAGATCGATTCCTCCTCGAATCCAATGGATTCCCTGCAAGGATACCTGCTTCCTGAAGTGTGAATTGTGCCTTCTTGGGCATCTATTGAAGCTTCAACACTGGCTTCTTATCTGATTGTACTACCTACTTATTTCCATGTACATAATCTGAGTGTATGGGATCATCTCTGATGTATGAAACTGATGGAAGCACAAGAGTATGCGCATGATGCACTGGAGGTGCATGCAAAGTACTCTCCTTATGTGTAAGTAGAAAAGAGGAGTCATCATCAGAAAACTTGGTGAATTTATACAACCTTGACTTGTGATCCACCTAATCAATTGCAATGATGGAATTGTCATGCATGTTAATTACTGAAACTAAATCTGATGTAAATTCAACCCTTTTACCTTCCTAAGTGATCTGATAAACTGAGAGCAGATTCATAGAAAACTTTGGAACATGAAAAACATTCTCAAAGCTGCCATTATGGAGTTCCACTCTCCCTTCTCCCGCTACTTCTATTGGAGTATCATCCCCCATGATAATAGGGGGTCTTGAGCATGGACTCATAGAAGAGAAAACCTACTTTTTCTCTTCCATATGATGGGATGCACCATAATCTATAATCCATGAATCAAATGAGGAATGAATTGCAACCAGAGTATGATGAATACCTTTCTTAGGTGCATGGTCTTCTTCCTTTTGCTTCTTGACTCCCTCTAGAATGAAGTTTCCAAGGTTGTTCTGTTGAAGTGCATGTGCCATAATATCGATTTGTTTCTTCATGCATGTGGATTCTTCATGATTCGGTTTATTGGAGTAAGTGCACTACTTTCCCTTCTTCTTCTTCTTGGAATCTGAAGATTCTTTGGAACTTGAAGAATCGTTAAAGTGTTTGGAATATCCCTCTTTCTCGTTCTTTTTCTCCTTCCTGTTTTGTTTGGATGATCCTTTTTCATCATGCATGGTGAGTACATGTGATTTGGAATCTTTCATGAGGCCCATCTGTATGAGTTTTGTCTATTCTTGTGTGAGAGACTCAATGAATTGAGCCATCGTAGGCATTTTCCAATTTGCGCCCAAAAGACATATGCTAGAATGGAAATTGGAGACATATACAACATATTTTGGTCCTAGATTGGAAAATATTGTTAGAATAAGTTGTTTCTCTTGTGTAGACTTGTCAATACCACATTCACCTAAGCTCAAAATCAAATATTTAAATTTAGTAAAAAAATCTTGTATATTATCAAAACTTTTAAGGTCTAAGGTATTCAACTCTACCTCAAGCATATGACCTCGCATTTCATCCTGCTTTCCAAAGAGTCCTTCCAAGGTGGTATAGATCTCGTTTGGAGTCTTTCATGTGGCAACATGAAACCACAAATCAGTGGAGATTAAATCAAGAAGTAGTCTTGTGGCCTCATCCTTATGGTTCGTCCATCTGGTCTTCTCAAGCGTTGATGTAGGTTTTGTTTTTGTCTCCATCGTCAAATTATACAGTCCTTTTATTTTGAGTTGGAATGCAGCCTTAGGATTCCATTCAAAATATTTTTATGGTGTGAGTACTATCACACACTTGATTGAATAAGTTGCATCATCTTCATCCCTGCTATTGATTATGAAAAGATATTGAAAACCCAGATCGTGGATTCTGAGATATGACTAACGGTGCTATGGCAGCTATAGATATGATAAAACATTTGTATCTCCTAAAATATGATGTGAGTTTTGGATATTTCTAGTGAGCATAAGAATCCCTTTGTTATACGTCTTTGGTAAAAAAATTAGCCCGACTCAGATCACTGATTTCGAGATATGGGTATTTTATTGCAGAAACACAATTTTTTGGAGGGTTGTTGAATCGTTGCACCCTAATGAAGGATAAAGTGAAATGATGTTGAATCGTCGCACCCTAGTGAAGGATATAGTGTGAATATTGTGAAAAATTGAATAGTCTCATCCCGGATGAAGAACACAGTGCTACGACGATGCTTGGAAAAATAATTTTTCTTAAGTCTGAGTGCGACCGTTGCACCCTTCGATAGGGATAGGCTGCGATTATTCCAATCATTGCACCTTTCGATAGGGATAGGCCCCGACGATTGCATAAAATAGGTTTACTCAAATCCTCTTTTTCTCTTCTCTAGCTTGTCTGGGTTGCTTCAAGAAGCTCGGCTCTGATACCATGTCAATGTTTCATGGAAACCTGCACAGGAGACATAGCTAAAGCATACAGAAACAAAGTTTATCAAGAAAAGGAAGAGAGATACAACATGAAGAATGATAATCAATGTATATTATGGTCTAATCAGTGAGTGAGTGATCTTCACTCATATAGGAAATGACATCCTATAATTAGGAATGCATGCATAATAGTGATGGTATAAAATTAGAAAGCCTAAAATAGAACTAGTCAGTTAATTCCCACTGAACTAGTGTTACTCCCACTGAACTAGTGTGCCGAAAATAGAAATTTCTCCAACACTTTTCATATTTAGGGAGTCTTAAAAGAGCTTAAATATGGACTTTGGGGGGTTTTCTTTTTTCGTAGATAATCTCTAAGGCCCCAAAAGGAGATAAAACAAAACAAAGGAGAATGGCCCTTTTTCAAAAATTTAGTCCCTCAGGCCCGAAAAAGGGTTAAACGTACACTTGAGAATACTCTCCTGGCGAACTGAATCTCCTAGAGAATAAATTTATTCATAAATTAACCGTCCGGACTGAAAAAAGGGGTAAAATACCGCCGGACACATGTGCCTTCACATTTTAGTTTGACGAGTGTGAAGGGAAACAAGATCGCTCGACAATCTTTTCAATTTTAGAGAGTCTGAAAAGGGCTTAAATAAGACTCCAGGGGGGATTATTTTCTTAAGTAATCCAAATGATACCGAAAATAATAAATAAGCTCTTGTTATATGTTTCTTTCAAAGTTTAAGTGAGCTTGAAAGACAACAAACCATGCTCTATGGGAGTCCCATGGGTATAGGCTAGAAAAATGATGAAGAAGAAGGATGAGGCTTCAACACAAAGTCATGGCGGGACTAAAAGGCAATCTCATTCCTATGAATTACTTCGGCATGGGAACCAAATGGAAAACAAGGTTCTAACTAGGATTCCCATGGAAGGAAGGCTCTACCACTTAAAGTACAACAAACTTATCAGCAAGGAAGGTTAGTGTCACAATTCAGTGGGGTCAATCCTAAGGCGAAATGAACCAGGAAACGGATAATGAAAAAATGAAAGTAGGGAAAACCTAACCTATATGTCAGTTTTGAGGTCAATACCTATTAGAATGGATCGATATGATGAAAAAATGTCAAAGAAAAAGTGTCTCCAATATCCTCCATATAAGGCCAATAACACTCATTCAGAAGTTAATAGATCCAATATAGATAGAAACTTTGTAAAATAAGAGGTTCTACTGAATACAAAACTTGAAAACAACAAACCTGGACTATAAAATATGGTACAAGGCACTGCACAACCTTACGTCTCATGCATAGTATTGGTTCAAGTAGAGCTTGTTGCTAGGCTCTGACCAAGAGTCTCTTTGGTAGTCAACCTGAAAAGTCTGCCAAAAGGGAAGAAAACAAAAACCATGGTGTAATTCTTCCCATGGTATAGAAACCGTAGTCATGGATTCAAGGATAGCCTCATTCAAAGGCAATTCAATATCTGAGAAATCATGCGAACTAGGAGGGTTGACAGTCCCAAAGGGTGAAGTAAACTAACCATGTTACATATAATGACGGAGAATCAAAAGCACAAGGGCTTGAGAATATACAAACCTCGAGATCATACTCACAAGGAAACTCGAGATCACTTGGACCAAGAGGGGGAAGCCAGGGCTCCCATGCTCCCATTGGATAAACCAACAGATCAATTGTTGAGACCAAGTCTCGAGAAGGAAAAAATGAGTGAACAATTTCTTTCTCAGGAACAATTGAACATTGAGGATAAGATGCCACATAATTAACTCGTGGCAGGGTAGAGTCTACACGAACACTAGGAGCATATAAAGGGGAAGCATGAACTAACATCGAATTAGGATGGTGATTATCATATGTCAGTTGGTTGATAGTGACAATGCTTCCATTGCGAGGGAAATGCATCACCTGGAAGAGGGTAGACACCACAACATTCATAACATATACATAATTATGCCAGAGAATCATATTGAAATCTAATGGGCCTTGCACCACTACAACATTAAAAAGGATAGTCTTCCCACCTAACGATATAGGAAACTCAGGAAGAACCCCCAAATATTCACTAGGACATTTTTCAAAAGCCAATAGTTCACGTGGAGCAGACACAAGCTTGGGAGAACCCAAATCTTTCCAGGTCGAGGAGGATAAAATACTGGTGGAGGCTCCTTCAACGACAATACATCGGTAAATGTTTTTTGAATTAACTTCAACCCTTATTTGAAAGGGTGCAGAATAAGGAAGATGAGTGCCTAGGTATTGGAAGGGGTGTGCTCGAAGTGATTGGAATTCCCCCTTGTTCTGAAAGTACTGAAGTGGAAATGCTAAAAACATAGTTAGTAGACACATCACTCCCCATCAAAAGAGTGGGATCAACCAAATATTGCATTGGCTTGACCACTTTGGTAGACTCGACACTCTCCAAGAGAAGAGTGGGATTTTYTGAAGATTGCATTGGCGTGACCACTTTAGTAGACTCGACACTCTCCAAGAGAAGAATTGGATTGATTGAATATTKCATCGACATGACCATTTCCTCAACCACTGGTTGAATAGGTTGCGAGACAATATGGTCTAAAGGTGCATCACCCACGAAAAGAGGAGTGGGATCGGCCAAGTATTTCATTGGCATGACCACTTCATCAACCAAAGGATGAATATRYTGTGAGACAACATGGTCTGAAGGCACATCACCCCCCAAAAGAAGAGTGGGGTCARTCGAATATTGCATCATAATGACCATTTCCTCAACCATTGGTTGAATAGACTGTGAGGAAACCTCAGAAGACTCAAAATCATAAGATCTTGTAGACAGGGACCACAATATTYGTGCCTCTGGAATGCCAGGGCACATATGAGTAAGRTTATCTCCCTTKCAAAKCTTACAAGGGAACTTAGGCTTACATCCTATCTGTCTAGGTTTCTCAATAGAATCAATGCCCCCAGCATGAATAACAGTGGTTGGTTGCACATCTCCAACATGACTTGTAGAGGTTTGTGATTTCTCTATGACATTATTCGCAGAGGCTACAGACTTGTCACCAGTATGAATAGAAACAACTGGAATCCCCCCCCCCCCCAACATGATTTAAAGAGGTTGGGTGCTTGCCCCCAACATGGCTTACAGAGGTTGTTGAAAAATATCCAACATAACTAGCAAAGGTTAGTTGTTTTCCCCTAGCATGACTTGCAGAGGCTAGGTGTTGTTCTTCAACATGACTTGCAGAGGTTGATGACCTATATCCAACAATGACTCATAGAGGTTGGTTATTTCTTCTTCCTGTTCTTCCTCTTTCTATTTTGTTTAGACTTCCGGTTACTAGTAGCTATACTTTCACAAGAGAAGGTAGAAGGAGGAGGAGAAAAATTTGTTGACAAAGGAACATCAGCATGATGCCCATGAAATAATGTGCTTAACTGAGAAGTGTTAAGAGCATTCAGGACATTTGGAATGGTACCCAACCAAATCGGTAGTCCCACATTCAACCCAAGAATGTACAAAGTGGCCATCAAAGGGACACCAACATTTCCGAAGAAAGGAAAAGAATAATAATCCCCTTGTGAATGGGTTCCTTGGTTGGTATCGTTAGGAACTTTTTCCATGAATATATTATGCATAGGTTCTCCCCTTGCAAGATCACTCAAGTCCATGAAAGTCTCACACATTAACTCGAGCGAACCAGTGTTATAAAAAATATGCTTATAAGGAGGCGACTCCACGTTTCTAAGTGGAATACCAAAAATTCATCACAACCAGTGGAGTGGGAGGTCTACCACCTTAGGTCAGAGACCCAAATAAATGACTGACTAACTCTCTATAGAAAAATAGGGAGCACATATGACACCACTAAGAAGAAAATACTAAAAAGATACAAACCAAACAGACTACCCTTTTGAATGCTTCCAACCTAGGGAGATGAATTCTTGATCGTCCAAAGAATTCACAAAGGAAAATAGTTGGCCAGGAGAAGCAATTACCTAGACCTTTGACCGACGGTACCTTCGAGTGTCACCCAGAGAATACAAATTCTGCCTCATGTACCGTGATAAACCCCTCACAGTCACATGTTTGTCAACCTATATAATGGAAACTAGGCCACCAACTTGTAATCAACAACAAGGGGGGTAAATTCGACAGTCGAAAGAGTGTATGGGAAGGATAACTAAGCTCGAAGTTCCTCCCAGGGCATGAAATGCAACAGGGCCATAATCACTTTTAGAGTACCTTGGATGGATCCAAGTGTCTTAGAGGTTTGACACAAGTCGATCCAGTAACGCTACAAGATTCACCCCCAATACACACTCTCCCAAACGCTTTGTCAGGATCAGGAGTGGATATCTCTGTCACTGTCCTCCATGTGGCCTCCTGTTTGACTCTTGTGTCAGAGGAGCTTCTCAAATTGAGTAATTACAAAGTGGATTTTTCACACCCTAGCACAGACACCTAAGTTAAGTTTTAGTTGGCCTTGGAGAGTTACCTCTACACACCTAATCCAAGGCCCTAGCCTAAGCTATTGGTGAACCCTAGAAAAAGTGTTATTAATATATTTTAGATTAGTGCTTTCGTTTTAGGGGCTTTTCTTACTTAGCGAATGGAAGTGCAATTAATTTTATTTGAGACTCTTGAAAAAATGAAACTTATAAGAACACTGGCAAATATAAATTTACACTAATTCTACAAATAAAAAAGAGATTCAAGCAAAAAGCATGAACAATCCTTCAAACATAAAGATGCAATATTTTCTCCTTTTCATGCAAAATGCACAATGCAACTTTCGAGTGAAACAAAAGAGAAAATGAAAGGATTTTCTTTATTATTTTTCTTTTGGAATG
>ML801443.1:21441-32601 GCA_009831015.1 Picea engelmannii | reverse complement strand
CACTAGTTGGAAGAGTATATAAACGAGAAAGAGCGGTGATAATAAAGCGTCTCTGAATTCAAGATCAGAATATCAAAACATAAACAAAGTCTAAGAAGAAGAACATATGGTTCTTATGAAGTGAGGGTGGAAAGGAGGAGCATAGAAGGATTCATATTCTTACTAAGAAAATTGTAAAATTGAGGGAGTTGGTGCTTCCTTGGGTTGGTGCCCTAAATATAAGGGAGTTGGTGCTTCCTTGGGTTGGTGCCCTAAAGATAAGGGAGTTGGTGCCCTAAAGATGAGGGAGTTGGTGCTCTAAAAAGGATTAGTGTCCTTCACTATTCTTTGTAAAACCTTGTAATTCCTATTAAATATATTTATATTTGCATACAATTAATTGTTGATTTATTGTGGTAATCAATAAAATATAAAAAGTAATTGTTGATTGTTAAAAAGGGGTAATATTGATTCACCCCCCCCCCTCTCTCAATATTCTAACAATTGGTATCAGAGAAGTTTCCTTTAGCACAGTCTAAAAACTAGAAGGTAGATCCTGAAGATGGATCAACAAGAGGGAATGTCTAACAAAAAACCACCATTGTTCAATGGAGGAGGCTATGCTCTATGGAAAATAAGAATGAAAAACTTGTTGTTGGCTCTTGGTTTTGATATCTGGAAATCTGGTGTAGATGGTTACACTGCACCAACTGCTCCATCCACAGACGATGCAGGAAAGAAAATCCACAATGACAACTCAAGAGCAGTTAATGGAATTCTAGGAGGGTTGACTAATTCTATATGTGCGAAGGTTATGCATTGTAAATCAGCCAAAGAAATTTGGGACAGGTTGGAGGTTGTATATGAAGGAGATAACAAACTCAAGGAAGCCAAACTATAGACCTATAGAACTCAGTTTGAAAATCTGAAAATGAAAGAAGAAGAAAATATTGTTGAGTACCTTCATAGAGAGATGAAGTGGTTAATTCAATCAGAGAAACAAGATAAGAAATTACAGATAAACCTATTATGCAAAAAATACTAATGTCATTACCTATGAGATATGATGCAAATATTTCTACAATTGAAGAGAGATATGATCTAAACACACTCACAGTCGATCAAATTTATGGATTTTTTATAACATATGAAATGAGAACAGGGAATGATAAATCAACAAAATAAAAAACAACCTTTAAAGAATCTAAAACAAAGATGAGGCGGGAGAAAAATACCAATGATGAGTTAACAGATAGATCATATGTAGAAGAGGGTAACTTTATAAGGAAACTCGAGAAAGGATTTCAAAAAATATAAATTAAAGTTACCTTTCAAATGTTTCAACTGTGGCAGAATTGGACACTTTGCTAACAAATGTCCCTATCCCAAGAAGGAGGAAAATGATGAAGAAGTTCACAACCAGAAAAACCAATACAAGAAGAAATTTTATAAGAAAAATAAAAACTTCTACTCTAAATAAGACATCCACTCTTCATACATAAGTGAAGATGAAGATTCAAAGCTTCTATTTATGGGAATGAACACTCAAAATAATGATGTAGATGATGAAGAAAATTATGAATTTGAAGGAGAAGTGAACCTAGAAGCAGAATTGATTAGTTCTCTGGAGGAACTAAGAAAGTATAAAAGGAAGAACAAGATACTTAGGGCACAACTTTAAGAATTTGAAGAATCACATCAGGCAAAAGAAATAGGTGAATTAAGAACTATTAAAGAATCAGAGCAGATCATCAATGATTTAAAATCCTAGCTCCTGGAAGCTAATAAAATTGAAGAAGTCATTTTAAAACAACTTAGTGATAAAAAACAAGCATGTGAGAAATTAGAAGCTGAGATTAAGCTGCTAAAAAGTGAACTTGAGAAAGAAAAGAAGAGATCAAAATTTGGAAATAGTTCAAAGTTCTTGGATGAAATTCTCAGTAGTAAAAGATCACCAAACAACAAGAATGGTTTGGGATACACCCAAGACTCAACTTCTAAATCACAAGGATCTATCAAAAGACCAATTAGTTATGCATATGCTCTAAAGGGATCCTTAATAGGAGAAGATGTTGAGGAAAATATGATACCATTGAACACTGTTCCACATAAACATAAATCAACATTCCCTACTAAAGTAAAAAATGACAAGAAGAAAACAATCACCAGAAGGAATACACCTAAGCATCTATTTATTGGATATTTTTACTCTTGCAATAATTTTGGACATAAAGCAGTACACTGCAAAGCGTATGGACAATACAATCGTATAGATATCCAAAGATATAAGAACAATAAGTACAATACAGAGAAGAGAAACTATAACTCATTTTATCCTTTGAAAAACTTCAATATTGAATGTAAAAAATGCAACAACTATGGTCATAAAACTAGAGAATGTAGATTACCAATTCAATCCCTAAAAACCAGAGAATGTAGATTACCAATTCAATCCCTAAAAACAGGAAACCCTAAAAAATAGAATAAGAAGACATGGAAAAGAAAATTTTAAGTATCAAACAAGAAAGATGATGAAAATATTGCTCCTGAAATTAATGAAGTTAATAATAGGAGATTGGTGGGTAAAATCTCTAATAAGGATTATAATAATCAAATCTATGCATATAAAGTAGATCAAAATCAAGACATGAAAACTCCTAAAGAAAAATCTGACACAATTCCAAAACTTGATAATGTCATACACGAAGATTATCCATTACCCAACAAATGGAAATTAATAAAGAAATATTCTCAAAACAAGGATAAAGAAGATTTTGGTGCACATAATAGTGACGATGATGATGAATCTTCAACAATAGAACAACCAAAAGAATTGAGTGATGATTATCTCAGAAATTTTTCAATCCTATTTTAATGATCCACTGAAACTCCTTCTCAAAGAAAAATTAAAAACAAAGAAGGGAAGGATAAATTAGGGAAGACTTAAAAATCATTCATGTTGATTCTCCTATGAGTATTGAAGAACATAAAAATGAATAGGATCATCGAAATCATCATGGTTTGATAATATAACTCTATGCAAGATCTGACATAGTTTATTGCAGGTCTTCATCTACCTAGGAACAATGCAAGTTATGTTTTTTCTCAGTAAATTTATGTTAAATGGGTATAAGTGGACAAACCCTAAATGGAAGTTGCTATGTGAGCAACGAATGGAAAAGTATAAATACAACTATGCTTGATTCGTTTGTGAGAGAATGGGTATGGAAGATATCTAAGTATAAGAAATGTTTGTGGTCTAGTTTCTGTGATGGTAGTTCTGCAACAGTGAGGTGATGATAAATATACATTGAGTACAAGTCTGAAAATGAAAAGATTAGATAACTAGATCAATTATAGTTGAAAATATTACATTCTATTAGCAAGATAAGTCATGTGGCAAGCAAAGAATAAATTCTCTTGGATGACTTTAAGAAGCAATGTATAGTAAAGAATCATCTTGGATAAATATAGATACATCTAGTTAGAGATCGATGAGAAGCAATGGATAGGTCAAAAGGTCATTTGAAAAGTATAAGCTTCAGTTGCACAGTGTTCCAGTAGGACAACTATATCCACAGCGGAAACAGTAGGATGTATATAGTGGTATACATGGAATTTTGTAGAGATGACAGGGGGAGAGATATTGTCAGGAAGAACTACCCCTTTAGACACAAAGGGAAGAGAAGTTAGAAGCATAGAGAGAAGATTGACAGGGGGAGTCATTCAGTTAAAATAGGCATAGCATAATTGCAGGGGGAGCTACCAGAGCTCATATTGTGGTCAGCAACATATAGACAAATAGATCATAAGAAGAGAAACCCCTTGTCATTGATGTCAAATGGAGATAATAACTTCAAAGGAGAGAAGCATCATCACAATGGGGAGTTTGTGTATGAAGTTAGTGTGTTTCCCTCAATGACAAAGGGAGAGATTTTTGGACATATTGTCATTGATGTCAATAGATGATGTCATTACGTTATAATGATTAGTTGGTATGAACAAAGTGAAGAAGAATCTACCTATATCTTAGGAGAGGTAGCATGTAGAAACTGCATGTACAGAAGGAATAACAAAGTACAAAGAATTAAGAGCTCGAGAGGGTTAGCAACTGAAGATCAATGCATAAATAAATACAAAAATCAATTATTAAAACGCTCAGGAGAAATATTGATGAAACAGATCAGAAGATCAGAAGAGATGGTGCACATGAAGCTCAAAAAAGATGATGCATAGGAGTCGTTCACTATCATTTCTGGACATTCCAAGACCATCAGATTAAGGAGAAGTCAGAGGAATTATATCTCAACCAACATATCTGAAGCAGGAGATTCAGGATGTTTCCTGGCTATTAGATCAATATTTGATCTGAAGTCATTCTCAGTCGTCGATCTAAAATAAATTTTGGGAGTTATGACAACCATTAGATCTAGGAGGGGAGCATGTGCCACATGAGGAGATCCATGTCAGCAAGGACACGTGGCACAATTAGATGATGACAAGTGTCAAGGTGCAGTTGGCATTTTAGGTATGGGTAAGTCATAAATATAAGTGACACATGGCAGCCACTCAGTCAGTGCCACATCAACAAGTGACGTTAGTAGCTATGTCACTCCGGGAGTATGTACTTTTGGAGTTTTCACCACCAACAAATGCCTGAAGTCCCGAAGTTCTGAAATGATCAAGAACAGTTCATTGTGCAAGTGAAATCAAACCATCTAATCTACTTCGGCGAAATGAACTTCGAAAGATTGAAGGCCTATGTAGGAGAAATCACCCAAAGCGTCGAAGGTCAAAGTCAACGCTAATCGTTGATCTAAGATAACTTCGAGATAATTCTAAACCGTCAGATCATGAGACAGTGAATTCCAACGCTGACCTCTAAACCCCCGAAGTCCCGTAGTAAACAAGGATCGTCCACCCAACCTTTGATTAAGTCATAGTCGTTGATCAAGTATAATGGAAATATAAAGTAAGCATAAATCACGAAGTAACACTAACCGTTGATCTACTTCAGGAGCATTCTCAATCGATGATCAACCATAGTGGAAGAATAACGTAAGTGGAGGTTTTAACCAACAACAAGCGGTCATCACCGCTTTATGACTTATTTGGTAGGTAATCACTCCAGAGTTCAGGAGCCACGAATAGCCAAAGTTCCGTAGTGAATGAGAATCGTTCATCTCAACTCTTGATTAATTCGTAATCGTCGATTGTGATTGAAGCCTCTAGATAAGTAAGGATCATTCGTTCACAGAATATTAAATATGGAACGTCCGATCTACTAGTGAAAATCCGTATTCCAACATTAGTCTAAAAAAAAAAGGGTTACTAGTTTCAGCAACCATATGTTTTGAAGTGTTGATATGCACTTCTTTTTTCAGTGATAATCAAAATATAGGTGCCAAAACACATTTTTCCTCACCGACGTCAATCATAATATCATTGCCAAAATAACATTTCCCTCACTAGCGACGATCTTTTAATCGATGTTGATACAGTTTAACCTTGACCCTTCAAAATCAACCTCGAATATTGGAAAAGTGTTCTTGCAATGATGGCGAGTGACTTTTTCCCAACTGCCAATATGCCTCCCTATATCGGTGAGGAAATAATATTCGACGCTGATAAAGGTGTGTATCGGCACATAAAACACAAACTCATTGACTCCTCCTAAAAGAATTAAAAATAACTCAAATGCAAAAATAATCCGTTATCTCTCTTTTTCATTCTCTGACTTATTAAAATAGTAAGGATTTGATGCTTCCTCAAGAACTAATGATAAATATGCCTTTTGCAGATTCGAACATGTCTCCTCACAAACACTTGCAAAACACTAACAAGGCCCTTGTTGAAGATGCCTCTGCAATAAGAAGTGCTCGGGAGGAAGAATTAGATACTCCAAGACCGGTGTATGATGACACCAAAGGTGTCATCATCAACAAGACTTCAATCAAATGGGGTGAAGTATACCAAATGTTCAACAATCAAACCTTCCCCCAAGAGGCAGAAGGTAGCTCCAATATCAAGAAATTCAAATAATATCAAGAAATCCAAGTTGTACATGGTGGAAACACATGAAATGATGTTTCCCTACATAGAGGCCATTTCATCGATAGAAAGGCATGAAGACTTGGAAACTAGATATATTCTCAATTCCAGAGAGCACCCAATATCTTCCTTTGAAGCTTCAACAATCGCTTCTTGTTACCACTTGGAAAATGGGGAGAGATCATTATATGAGAAGCTCATAAGGAAATTATTTCTTAAGTCGATGGAGCTTTTAAAGGCCTGGTACAAACTTGAAAAAAAATTCAAATCAAGGACCGTAAGTGAATATCACACCAACTTTTTGAAAATTCCATATCAATATGTGATGGCCATGTTGTGAAAATTATATGGGGAGCCTGATGCTTTAATATTCTTGATAACTCGGGTATCTCTTATTCACTATATTGCAGATGTCAAGTCAACATTCAATTGGGCCAAAATTTTGTCATCATCCTTGGAAGAAACTCTCAAAACATCTAAGGAAACCATGCCTAGGAAATTCCCAAGTTTCCACATGTACTTGTATCTCCTTGACATGGTTTGTATTTGTCATGCATTTCCACATATGGAGTGGGCCTAGAAGCCCAACGATCTACCAATCCATATCTACTGTAAGGTGTTATGGGAGAAAAAGTACCAAATATAATACCACAAAATCTATGACCAATTGCTCGTGCCTTTGTTCCGACTTATATTTGACTCACCTGCACCCTACATGACAGATAAAGCATAGGTGATAGTCAAAAGGATAGGGGACCGGTACATCCTAGGGTATGGAACATACCTAAGAATATATGGAGACTCCAAAGCTACACTTTTTGCTCCCAAATTTTGCTCTAGACAACTTGGCGCTATAGGAAATTGCTTACCAGACTATTGTGCATAGAATAGGTGCACTGTTATATAGAGATAAGAAGGTTATCTAACCTCCTCTGCCACTGTGGGTAGGGTCATACTCATTTAAATACATCAATGAGGCCTACACCGAAGTAGCCATATTGGCATCCTTCCACTTCGAAGAAGAAATATACTGAAGGCACGATCCTATGGACATAGTCAAAGATCACTGCGTCATCCGTGGGTACAAGTGGGAATACAAAACTGATGTTTGGGAAGAAGAAGAAATAGTTTTCATGGGATGATACACCATGATGTCATCTTCAAGAGAAAGGGAAATCCATTGGGCAAAGTATCAAATGAAAAATGATTCTGGGAATCCCATAAGAAGTCCAAGGAAGAAGTAGTAGTGGAAGTAGCAGCCATGATGATAACACCAACCTCTGAATCAACAACAACAACAACAACAAAGGAAGAGAGAAAAATGAAGGAAACTGAATCTATTGAATAAGAAGAAAACAAGAGAAGGAAAGAAGAGGAAGATGATCAAAGGAAACATAAGGAAGTCGAATATGCAACAACCAACCAAGTTAGCTACAAAACAAAACAAAAAAAAGAAAAAGTACAAAAGAAAAATGAATATGTAGTTGAGAAAAATAAAACATAAGAAGAAGTTGTAGCTAAGGCAGTAGTATAATATGAAGTAGGAATGAAAGTAGTTGCAAAAAAGAGAGCATCCAAAAAGGAAGCAATGGAAGAACAAAGGAAGCAATATGAAGAAGCAATAAACCATGACGCTTCCCCCATGGACATGGACATCTCGGGGTCATTGACTAAATCTCCACTCATGGGTGTACACTTTCTGCTAGGTGAATTCAGATTGGGACTATTCACACCCTCCAAGGCTTGCAAGGTTTCCAACCTAAACAATTTCTGGTTCGACAAAGCCTCTGGAAAGATAGTACAACAATAGACTAAGAAAATCCCAATTATTGGGAAGGATACCCTGTCAGTGGTTACCGAAACCATTTAGACAGAGAATGTAGGAAAGAGCCTCTCTCAATTGCATCAGTTGGCATTGCCTTCACCATGGCATCAGATCCAAACCTTAAGGACTTGGTCCATGAGAACCATGAAAAATATTAAAAGATCATGGAACTAGAATAAGAAGTTAGGCACGACAAGAGGGATAATGAAAGCCTTAAATAATTCAGAATATGTGTCGAGAGATTCAGAACAAAGCTTCACGACATGGAGGATAACATGTATAAGAATCTTCAATTATTCCAACAGTTGGAAGCACAAATTATGTCCTAGAATAGCACAACAGAATCCAAGAATGTATAATTCATCGTCATTAGAGCAGGTATGAATGACATGCAATGGTGCATCGCTGAAAATCCAGATACCCTAGATGGTTTTCCCTGCATATCATAGTGGGAGAGAAAAGTTGACTACATTGCTCTCGATAATTTCCAACAAGATTGGGAGAAGGTCGAAAAGGACATAAATAATTCATTGTCAATCTGTGCAAAACTTCACAAGGGAACACACATCTTAACACACAAAGGACACCTGCCTATGATCGAAGCACTCAGGAAGATGAAATATGATGAGAAGAGTTTTGAAGAGTTGGAGATGAACATGAAGTAGAGGCAAATGGATGCACGGGATGCAACTAGGGTAACAATGGACCTGACGGAGGAGCATATTGTGAAGCCATCCAAAACGCAGAACATGATCCAAGCCTTCATGGTCAACTTTAAGAGAAACATGAAAACCCTCTCACAAAATTTAGCAGCTTATTAGGCCACCCTGAAAATGCTTTTATTTCGTAAATTTATTTCCATTACAGGATAGCATGAATCTTGGGAAGCCTACTTGAGATACAAATACAAATGAATGAGGACATAACAACCAATTTGAATATGATCACAAAAGCCTTCTATTTTGTCGTTTTTCCAACTATACTCAATTTTTTCCTATTATAACACATGTCGAAAATAGTTGAGAGGGGAAGTTGATGATTCATGTAATTGTTGTTAGATAGTTGGTTTAGATTGATGGACAGTTGGTTTTCATTGATTTCAACCCTTGGAGAGTGATATTGTAGATTGATGTCAACCCTAGAGAACTCTGGTAGAGAATTTCGGTAGCACAAAGGCATGGGTAAGGGACCTGAGTCTGTTTGAGGTATAAAGGCATGAATATCAATGAATTTATAGGTAAGACTATTCTAGATGGATATTATATGTCATGCCATTTCCAGTGATATGTGGAACGACACATAACTCCTCACGGTTAGAGAGTTGTGGACATATGAAGTTGGAGAACGCTCATGAGTTGTCTAGAAGCTCCTAGAAGGTCAAAGAAGTCAATTATTCTAGAAGCTACTAGAAGAAGTGTATTAGTCAAATTGATGGTAACTAGGAGTTAATCATGGGTATAGTTGTTGCATTAAGAAAATAATTAAAAATAAATTAGTTGCAACAAGAATTTGTGAGTTTGGTAATTATGGTAAAGTAATTGTGATGAGAAGATTGAACAGTCAAAGTGGTTGACCAAGAAATAAATTAAATAATAAAGTGGTTGCAACAAGAATAAGTTCGTTAAGGGAAAAGAAGTTATGAATTGACTAATTATAGAAACGTTAGTTGCAACAAGAAGTTGAGTAAAGATAAATTATTTAAATAATAAAGTAGTCAAAGTGGTTGCAAAGAGAAATTATTTAAATAATAAAGTGGTTGCAACAAGAAGTGGTGAGTTTACTATTTATGGATAAGTCAAAGTGGTTGCAAAAGAAATTAATTAAATAATAAACTTAGTTGCAACTAGGAGTGGAGAACTTACTATTTTTGGAAAGTCGTTAAGTTAAGTGGACAAGTGGTTAGAAGTGGGTTAGCCCTAAAAGAAGGAAAGTGGGTTAAGTTGGTTAGAAGATAACCACTTAAGGAAGTTACATGGAAGTATAAATAAGAGAGAAAGACTCTCCCATTAGCACCTATTGAATATCTATTTTGTGAAAGGTTATTTGGGAAAGTATTATTGATAGAGAAAAGTGTGGCAGGAAAACAACGATAGAAAAGTTGCGGCAGAAAAAGTGTGGCAGAAAAAGTGCGGCAGAAAAATCATAGTAGGAAAAGTGCGACAGAAAAATTGCGGCAGAAAAATCATGGCAGAAAAACTGCAGCAGAAAAATCATGGCAGAAAAACTGTGGCAGAAAAATCGCGGCAACATAATCGCGACCGCAAAACCGCGACAACAGAACTTATGAATATGGTTGAGGGTTTTCCTTTTAAATCTATTGGATGCCCTCTTGGAAGTTTAGCACTTGTTGTAGAATGGCTTTGAGGAAGATCTATTGAAGCATATTGTTAGTGCACTTAATTTGATTTATTGACATATCTTATGGTGCATGGCTTAAGAATGATACATCCTTGAGGCTACATAAAAGTGAGTTTATGGCACATGGTTTGATGTAAGGGATTATGGTATTTGGTTATGGATAGTGTGATATATTTCTAGAGAAATTTTGATGGTTATATTGGTATATGTATTTGGTATATAGTTGAGGTACATGTTGGGTACATGGTTGAGACAAGTAGTTGATAAGTTGGCACATACATGAGGTGTATAGTTGATGATGTTGGTACATCTTGATAAGTCATAGTTGATGTGTAGTTGATGCATGATTGGTACATACTTGGTACATCGTTGGAGGTACATTTTAGTAGTATTATTGAAACATGGTTTATGGATCTTGGTGAGTATATATGATTTGGTTGATAAGATTGATGAGACAGGTTGTTGTGATAGTTTGTTTGGACAGGTTGTTGTGACAAGTTATTTGTATAAGTTTGGTGCATGGTTGATGCACTTTTTGATGGTATAGGTTTATGCATGGTTGATTCATGGTACATGTTGTTTCAGGTTATTGGTATAGGTTGTTTGGTGCAGGTTGATTAGTACAAGTTGTCACAGGTTATTGGTACAGGTTGACAGTGGCAGTGGTTGATTCAATGAAACTGACAGGTTGTCTACATTTGGAATTTATATTTCAGGTGGTTGGACGAGGCAAGGATAGGTGGTTGTAGCCATCTTCCAGTTGTATCCGAAGAACATAGGGAATTGTAGCTGAAGAACATAGGGGGTTGTAGCCTCCTTTTGGTTGTAGCTAGAGAATTGGAGAGTTGGACCTTCCCTCAAGTTATAGCCTAAGAAACTAGGGGGTCGGAGCCTCCTTCTAGTTGTAGCTCGAGAATTGGAAGTTGGTGCTTCCTTGAATGTAATTC
>ML801442.1:247339-266772 GCA_009831015.1 Picea engelmannii | reverse complement strand
TGTAAATATAACTATAACTGGCCAAGAGACTATGGAAGACTAGATATGTGTGAATGTTTGATTTGATGAACCTTTGTATAAAAGGTCAATGCATGTATTTTTTGTTATTAATAGAAAATGGATAAGTGTCACATAACTGTTGAAAGGGGGGTTTGCCAAGATAAACCATGGATTCTATGAGAGATATGGTGAGGGGAACCAGAAATGGTTGAGATGACCCCCACCAAACTAGTACCTTACTGAATCTAATGAATCAGAATAATCCTCTGACCCAGATATGAATTACCAGTCAGAGTGGTAGCTCGAAGAGTCCTCCTCAATATTTAATGAGGAAATGGGGCATAGTACCCATTTGTAAGACTTCCATACCTAACCACGAGCTAGGGATTCAGACCCATGCACCTTGCTAAGAAAGGAAAGAAAGAGGTAATTTGTGGGCAGAGGTGAGGAGAGAAAGCATATATGAAAAGAGAATAGAGTTGAAAGAGAAATATCGAGAAGAGAAAAGAGCATTTTGCAACTCTCTGGTTTGAGGAAGAACTGGGAAATAAGCTCGTTCTGGGTGTCAGAAGTTGTTGGAAAGGTTTTCATTATGAGATGATAAAAAAGGATGACGAGTGACTGTAGAAGTACTCAGACATACCTCCTTTATTGGTACAAAGAAAACCCGCTGCCAGGATTTCGTGGGAGGAGGAGAGTAACCTTCGTCCCTTACTATTTTTGAGTATGAAGAAAGAGTCTCTCTCAAAGCATCATGGTCTAGCTCAGGGGTGGCCATTGATAAATCCATCAGGAGTGGTTGTGCCCATGGTTGGGTGGAAACAAACACCCCTTTCAACAATTGCTTCATGAACTCTGGTTTTCTGATAAGTATAGTCATACTTTGTGTACTAAAATGGGAATGGTGATTGAATATATTTATTTGTCTATGATTGAGTTTCATGTTGTAAGATGTAAGCCGACAATAGTGTTAGAGAAAGATTTATTGGAATGTTTAAGTCTTGTCAGTCTCTAAAATTTACCCTCCTGATAATTCCAAGTTCAAACCTTGTGGAAAGAGGATGCCTCCTTCAGATATTTCACCCACATGACCAAGGGTTCATTTCCATGTCCTTAACCCATTTACGGCTAAAGGAATTAATGTGTAGCCCACAAGAGTTTTCAAAGGACCCATGTGACCAAGGTATAGGAACCTTTCACTAATCCCAAAATAAGTTAAGCCTTCTCGCTTTAGAACTCCAGAGTGCTTCGACCCTACCATTTATAAATCGATCGAAGGCAACTAATAGTTATGGTTACCCACCAGGTTAACCAATTCCTGGTGGTTTCCTTATCCGAGACAATTTGACTTGCCACCATTAAACCTTGATCCACTCAGTTATTGTGAAGTAACGTGAACCACCAATCTAAGAGTATTCGCCCCCCCCCTTGACCATTGGATCCATGCTGAGGAAACTTCGACAAAGTCCCATTCCATGAGAATGAGGATGATATATCATCAAAATCCCCTAATGTCGAAGTCATGAAGTAATGAGACCCATGGATCTGGAAATCTAGTGGAAAACACTCTCAACCATTAGATCGAACTTAGTGAGGGGGTAGCACTAAGTACTTCAATGAAATCCCACTTTGGAAGAATAGAAATGGTTTAACACCAAAACTTCCAAATGCCGGAGTCATGAAGTCAATCTGGACCGTTGATCAGAGTTCTCTGCATGTTTAGAGTTCATAACTCCAGAAGGAAGTATGGTTCAAGGTGAGGAAACCTCCAAATGCAAAAGTTACGAAGTAACGTGAACCATTGGTTTGAGAATGCGTCGGGATGCCTCCTATCCATTGGGTCCATACTATAATCAACACTTCGACGAAGTCTTACTTTGGGAGGACGATGATGTCATGACATTAAACTCCCCGAATTCCAGAGCTGCAAATAAATGTAAACCATAGATATAGAGACCCTTCGGGATCTCTCCTAGCTGTTAGATCTAGACCATGGTCAACCCAATGTTGACCACTATGGGAGAAAGGAGGGAGTCACACCACGAATCCCCCAAACACCAAATTTATGAAGTAACGGAGGCCGTAGATCTAGGGGTTACATGGACACACCATGTCCATAAGATCGAAGGACTTGGAAGGCGATTAGTCTGGGGTAACATAATATGATGACATCACCTAGGGTGACATGGAATCAAGTTTGATGTTCCATGCATAACCTGGATTTGTATGTTTCATAGACCCTATAGGCCCGTTAACATGTGACACATGTCACCCACTGAAGGGGGCGCATGTCATCTCTGCCCTGTTGTGTATCACACTTGGTGCTCATTGCTTGGTCCACTTGGTGGGAGGAGCATGCAGGACTCACCTATGTTTTCCTTTTCATTTAGTACATCACCACGTGTGAGGGTGGACCCTTCGAGATTTCAGGAATTCAGGACTCTGGAGGACATGTGCACATAAGAGAAAGGGGACATTCAATGTTGAACGCCGAATTCCTCGCTAGCCTGTGTGTCAAATTTGGATTAAGCCTAGTCATTGGATTGGTTAATGGACAGACCTTCCCTGCAGAAGGTAGGAACCTAGAGATGGTATGAATGAGATGAATCCACATGGCCCTCAACCAATGAACACCTGAAGAACTTTGGGAAGCCATAACTTGCAACCCAGAGCTCGGATTTGAGCCTGGTAGCAGTCATTAGAATGCTACGGGTGAGTAGAATAGGGTGCAGACCTCGGAAAGAGGATTCAATGTAATACCCCAATTCCGAGCCCCTAATTTTTAATCATGAATTGTAAACATGTTTCTTAGGATGGTGAGCCACGTAATGATAAGCTAGAAGGCTTATGGGATAGGTGGGCCAGAGAGACTAGGATGTTAAGGTCATGAGCCTGATTTGTATATGTAATTATTTAATTCATTAATATAAAAGAATAACTATGTGTAGACCTACTACGATGAAAGACTATGGGGGACTAGGATCCACTAGGCAACATAAGGGAGGGGGATTAGAGGTTGGAAAAGGGGTTAAGATTAAGATCTTAAATCCCAGAGAATAATATATATTATTATTCTAAATGATGTAAGGAGGATATGAATTTATCCTAAGTTCCTTGGGGAAGGGGAATGAATTGCAAATGGAGAGGAACACACTTCATGAGTGCCATGTTTCATCTTAGGCACATGGAATTTTATGTGGGAATTTTGAGTGTTTCGAGGATACATTTTTCCATTCCTTCCACTCACGCATAGAGCGAGAAGGAAAGCAGTAAATCCTAGAACGTCATTTTTGAACCCTCGACCATCCTAAATATCTACAATGAGCCCAAACGGATATATTGCTAAACCTGTACCGTGCGAGTTGCCTGTGTTTCATATGACCATTTCCCCCATGAGTTCATCCTCAGGACTCTTTACATTCCTTATGAATTTCACTCACGCACTGAACAAGCACGAACCCATAGCCATTTCCGCCACTGTGAACCTCTGTAATTTGTTGATTTGTTCCCTTTCCTTACCCAATTGTTGTTGTGGTTTGAAGAGGTGGGTTCTTAGGCCTGTTGTTGAAGAAGCAGGTTGTCGTGACTGTGAGAAACTCTCTTCAAGTGAGAGAGTTGTTGGGGAAGTGAGTTCTCCTAGAGGGAGCCCAATATCAGCTACAAATCTCTGATAAATTTTGTTCGACCTATTGCTGAAGCCATGTAAGGGAGGTGGAGCAGCCAATGGACTGTGTGACAGTGAAGGTGCATGCTCCTAGGGTGGGACAAGAATGTGGGGAATGAGAGTCTGCGAGCGGTGGGAATAAGTGGCTCCTTGGAGGAAATACTTCTTATAGACCGATGAAACTTCTTGTCGTCCTTTCCTAGGCTAGGAATCCCTTTCCCTATGGAGTCTAGTCCCAGCTCTGGGGTGACCTACTATTGAGAGTGATGAGCAGTGTGTTCTAAGGCTGGGAGGTTCATGGAAGGTATGCACATAGTCGGTGCACTACAATTAAGAGATAAGTATCATTTCTGTGTTTAATGGTTAATGATGTATTTTAGTGCATGTCTGTGATCCTTATAATAATATCAAGTGTTTCCTTGCATGTATGCTTTCATTTTATCTCTATTTATTTTTGTTAAGTTTATATGTGATTTATTCCTCAAAGAACTCTGTCTTCCATAGCCCAACAGGTATATGTCTAGGAATGGAAAGTTTTAACTACCTATAACAGAGATTGAGACCGTGTGTGTCTGAGGTAGCGTGGTACAGCCTGTGGGTGGCCGGGGAACATTACAATATGGTATCAGAGCGTGAAATGTTTAAGTGGAATGACCTGGCCTGGGAGGTTGGGTATGTTACAATATGGTATCAGAGCATGAAAGTTTTAAGTGGCTTGACCCAGCCTGGGAGGTTGGGTATGTTACAATTTGGTATTAGAGCGTGAAATTTTTAAGTGGCATGACCCGAACTAGGAGGATGGGTATGTTGCAATATGGTATCAGAGCGTGGAAGTTTTAAGTGGCATGACCCAGCTTGGGAGGCTCGGTATGTTACAATATGGTATCAGAGCGTGAATTTTTTGAGTGGCATGACCCAGCTGAGGAGGTTGGGTTTGTTACAATATGGTATCAAAGCATGAAATTTTTAAGTGGCATGACCCGGCCTGGGAGGCTGGGTATGTTACATTCAAGATGTTTAAGGAAAGCAGAATTTAGATGCCCCATTCCCTAAGAAGGTATTTTTATGGTTGGGTGTGTTACACCGTAACAATCCAACCAGAAGAACTAGAGGATAATGAGGAGGGGGAGCACCTTTTCCATTCACAAATGTAGTTGAAGAGGTCTGTTACACATAAAAATTCCACACTTAAGTATCTCACCCTAAGTGTCGTAAGTATCATAAAAGTGTCATATGTACATTGGTAAGTGTCACAAGTGTCGTCAAGTGCCGTATGCACCTTACTAAGTGTAACATGCACTTTTATATGTTATTATATGTTTTTTAACCCATTGAAACCATCAAAGAACATTTTCCATGATTCGTAAGTCATATTGGAGGAAGAAACCCATCATTTCAAGGCCATAAACACACTTTTTACTTGAAAATCGACCATATTTTGGGCATTTTTGAAGGGTATCTCCCCCCTGTCCATGCTTAGGGAGCGCTGCCCCATAGATAAATTCCCCCCTTACCTTATTTAGGGAGATCTGATCTAGAATCAATGCTCTGTCTCTAACTAGAGAGGAGCGTTGATTTAGGTTAAAGGAAAATTTGGAGAATCTCGCCTCTTTCTGAGGGCCAACTCTTGCAGATGAAGTTAGATTGGATCGAATTCTATCCTATGGAAATATCCTAGGATCAAATCATAACCTAAAGGAGACACATCCTCAACTAATTCCCAAATCTACTCATGGTGGTTGATCCTCCCAAGCCTATGAAAGGAGGCCTTTCCAAGGGTGAAAAAAAGAGACGCTTTCATGTATCAAACCTTTGCTTTTGGAAGAGATAGGAGGAAAATAATCAACAAAAGTATTGTCATTCTAATCGTGGATCTTTTGAGAAAGGGGTTGGATGAGGAGGACTTAGAGAATCTACTGCAATGACATCTATATATTGTAAGTGTCTTTTAAAGTTCTCATCAATATATACTTGGCCTATTACCTTCTAGTTTGTGTATCTTTACATATGATTTCCTATTATGGATGGATTTGTTTAATCTATTATGGTAGAGTAGGAGTTTCCTTGTTTCTCTTTTTTTTCCATTGTTTTGTAGGTATTAAGCTGTGCGAATGAGTTTGGAGATAAAGATCGAAGTGGAGCAGTGAGGAAAAACACCAGAAATAGGTACGATCACCTTTTTCTCCTTCTCTCTTTTCAACTAGATAAACAAATATCAAAGGGATGTTAGTGTCCATTTCTATCTTTTTGTCTTAGTCTAGGGGTCATTAATCCAAGAGAATATCTACTTATCCATAAGGGGATTATTCCATAACAAAAATTGGTGACTCCACTGGGGAAGGACATTGACTTGTATTTCCTTGGATCGTCTGAACCTTTGCCTAGTTTGATCTTGTTTTGTTAATTATTTCTGAGCCTTCCCTCTTCCCTCTACTTAATCAAGCAATATTCATAGTTAGAAAGACAATCTCTTTTGAGTTTTTCTTTTTATTCTTATTTTCAAGCATCTACATGACTAGTTCTCTCCCAAAGTGCCTATCAGAGTGTTGGTTATTTGATCAGTGCTCCTCTTTGGTCTCTTAGGGAGCGCTATAGTGCTCTGTCTCTTTATTTTAGGGAGAGATTCTCTCTAATTTTAAGCAGAACTATGGGATTCTTCCATTCTTTTCTCAGCCCTTTGTTGGAGGTCTTTTGCGTGTAGTCTATACTTTTACTTGTGACTTTTTTTAGGTTGAGGCTATGGCTCCTTATCACTATTTTCATTGTCTTGTTTGAGCTTGCAACCTTTTCCAAATTGTGATATTGATTCGCCTTGTTTTTCTTGGTTTGGTTTGAGTCTTGCAAAATTTCTGGTTATTTGATCAATTGAAAAGGTCTGCAAAGGTTTTTTGGTCTTAAGTTACTTTTTAAATCTTTCCTCTTTGAATGATTTGAGAATTTATGCTTACCACAACCTAGCTTTGATTTCTCTTTCTTGCTGCTAGTTTTTTCAAAGCATTTGAGTGATTTCTCTTTCTCCCTATATTTTTTTGGATTCTTCTCTTAACTTTCTTGTATTCGTTGAATTCTTGTTGATTTTTGAGTCCTTTATTGTGTGAGTTATCATACTTGTTTCTTTCAGGTCCCGTTATCCTTTGAGTGCATGCTTTGTTTGAAATCTTTTTTTGCTTCCTATCTTTTGTATATGCATTCGACTCTTTCATTTTGATTGAAAGTAATGAAGCGTTAAAGGATTTTCATTTTCTTTCTTTTAGAATGAAACAAAGAAGATAGTTGCGTTCTTGATTTTGGGTAGTGTATATAGGTAGATTGCCTTTAGAAAAATGTGTTTGAGAATTGGGTGTTTTTGTTGAAGAAATTTGAACCTCTTCTCTATCCCGTATGTAGGATTCATTGAATAAAAATATTTGCTTCTCATTATTCTACATTATTTTGGAGTTGAGTCTAAAACATCATAAGTTTAACTTCCGCACCCTTGAGTAAAAAAAAACCCTAAAATGAAGCGCTTATATATTATGTAGTAGTGAACCTACACTAGCTTAAAGTGTAGGTCTTTGGAATAGGTTTAGAGGATAAATTTCCAAAACCATCAGACAAACATAGAATCTTGTGCTAGGGAGATGTAAATCCAATTGTTCATATAAGAATAGCCGGGATCCCCCTCTCACATAGGTGTTAAACACAAGGTTTCATGCAGGAGAGCAATGAATATTTCCCCTCCGAAGCTTAACCCATGTAGTGGAAAGATCGTATATTGGGGGTTCTTCTTGAGAAATGACTGGTTACATTTGGTCTTGGAGCTTCCTGAATCCCAGATCCATTTGGGTTTCTCAGTAGTATTCTAGTCTACTTGTCTTCATTTCTCTTCAAGAATTTCAGACTTGTTGTCCTGCCCATACATTCCGTCCTGACTGTCGACTGTACCCACCTGAATGCTAACTGTGAGTTGGTAACCTTAGTGGCCTATATCTGTAGGTTTTATACACAAGGTGAAGGTAAAGGTGAAGGGGATTATTTGTTGTACTTGGGTCAGACATTGGTCAAACTCACTCGAGCTCCTTAGAGGGTACACCCACAGATAAAACCGTGTGGGAACTTGCACCAAGGCATAATTCTGTTATGCATGTCGCGAACATAACTGATCCACCCGATCTATCCCAACCCCTTCCTATATTGATCTTGCGATGTTGAATTTCATCATCAACTAGTGGTTTCATTGTGGGAAGGTTTGTTTGATTGTTTGCTTCTTATATTTTTAGTGTGTGTATTTTTTTTTTCTTTAGTGGACCTTAGGTTGATTCAGTGTCAATGGTGTCAACTCCTAGGAGTACCAACAAAGGAAAACTTTTTCCTAAGGAACCTTTCTCCTTTCCTTCTTTTTGAAACATTGATCCTCTGTGCATTGCCACACTGAGTCTTCTGGGACTCACCATCGGGTTACCGATTTGGTTGTTCCCCACTCCAGTGATCTCGACTTTTCCTAGTGCTTCAAATGCAACTAATGCTTCAAATGTAATTACAACACCCACTAATCAACCTCATGTCAACCTTTCTCCTTCTTCACCCATCAGATCTCCTTCCTTTTCTCCTTATTTTCCTAGTAAAATCTCTAAAGCAAGTAGCCAGGTTGATAAGAAGATGAAGAAATGGAAGAGGAAGAAAAGAAGAATCAGAAAGAGACCAATCCTCCAACTGCATCAGACCATGTTGGATCCGCACAACCAACTACTCTTAATTGTACTGAGAGTATTGATAAAGTCGACAAGCCTAAAATGAAGAATCCTAAACGCAAATTTCCTTACAGGATTTGTAAGGGTGACCACTTTCTGAGGGATTTCCATGGTCTCCCAAAGATATTAGAAATGAGGTCTTCCACATCATTATCCCCTGTTGGACACGCTGGTGACACCTTGTCAACTAGTGATCCATATTATTTTGAGAAAGACATGAAGGAAGAAATATAACCGAGAGATAACAATGAAATACACAAAAATATAGAAGAGAACACAAAACTACAGTGAAACCCAACTTCTATCACTGAGTAAGATAGAAAAAAAATGTAGAACATAAACTGGAAAATGGGGTAGCTTATCTCTGAAAAGAAAGAGATGTTGGCTACGCTTCATTCAGAAGAAGCTTTACATCAAACTCCATTGCATGCTTAAAGGGCCTCCTTCACCTCAATTATATATGAGAGAGTGAGAGGAGAACAATTCCCATGATGCATGTGGGATAAATTGGACTAATTTTATAAAATGCCATAGGCATGTAAAATAATAGGACTTCCCGGGCAGTCACCCATCCCAGTACTACTCTAGCCTGAGCACGCTTAACTGTGGAGTTCTAATGGGATCTGATGAATTAATTCTATGTTGTAGGAATGTACATAATACCATTACATGATGTCTGTAATTAACAAATGAAGATGACATTACATTCCATTCCCCATCAAAAGGGTGAATTCCATGGTTTATCAAAACCACAGGCTCAAAATGGTGATTCAGTGGAAAAGGTGGATGGAAACCAAGAACCATCTGGATCATTCCTCCCCCCTTAGGAAGAAATGGTCCCCATTGTGTCAAGTTCCCTTGGGAGACAGGGAGACTTCTTCTAAATTTGAAGCTTGGTGTGCTGCTTTCCTTGCTGAAGAAGATGTCATGCTTAGCCTGTTGAAGGCTATCATGAACCTGTTGCTGGAGGGGTTGAATCTATTCAACCAATCTAGCTGCATGATCTACCTGAGTGTGGGAGGAATCTATCGATGAATATGAAAAATGAAGATTATTAAGGGTTCTGTTATAACCTTGCTTGATTGGGCAGTGTGGAGGCACCCCCATAGGTGCAATAAGAACATCTTGGTACTCTTCTACAATCTTGTCAATCTGCTTCTGCTGGATATAATGGTCTTGGGCTGAGACTGCAGTGGTTGCAATGTCCTTCTGTTCAACTTATGATTGGATTGTTAAGAGGATAAAATTTGTAGTGTGAGAGATTACTTTGTGGCATTATTTTGGTGGGACAATATTTGAAACTACCTCTAGTATCCTGTATAGTTGACCCCCCAGAGTAACAATGACGCTACGGGGTCGAGACTCATAAATAGCATGCCACCTCCACATATATGGTTGTCCTAATATAACATCATAGACTTCTTGTGGGGAAACATCACATAATACCTCATCCTTGAAGGGATTGATGCCATAGGATAGGAGACATTGTTGGTTGAAACAAAGATCTTGACCCTGGAGAAGCCACCCGATGTTGTATGGCTGCGAGTGTGGTGTTGTTGGAAAATCCAATTGCTTGACAACCTCTGCTGAGATGATGTTATTTTGGCTTCCGCTATCAACAATAAAATGCAGTGGGGTCCCCTTCAGCCACATCTGTGAATGAAAGAGTCTCTCCCCCTCCTCAGGATCCTCTTCTGGTTGGATTGTTGTAGTTGCGACAATAGCACTGGGTTCTGCATCAATGATCTGTCTCCTTTTATTATTTTTTGAATCAGGGTCCAAGTTGAGGTTCGACTCTTTGTCTTTGAGCTCGAACACCAATGATTGTATTGAGCGACATTCATTAGTGTTGTGCCAAGGGATGTTGTGGAACTCACACCACTTTCCAAAGTCTTTCTTAGACTTTTCATTACCCTTCTTTGCATTCATCTTGGATTGGCTCTCTTGAGGTTGGCCTTCCTTTCTCTGTCCATGCTTCTCCCACTTACTATGCTGCTTGAATTTCTTCTCAATTTTGACTGCATATCGATAAACATATCCTAGTGAGGAGATGTCCAAGAAATCCATATTTTTTTGGATGTACCTGTGTAGACTACTGCGGTACTTAAAAACCGGATGTCGCTCAGAGTATTTGATACCTAGATTTGAGGGCAAGGTATGAAAGATGTTGGTGTACTCCGACACCGTCTGGTCTCTTTTTTGACACAGAGTTGTCCATCTCATGTATTGGTCATCATAGTTTCCGACAGGTTAGAACTCCTCCTTAAGGGAATCTACAGAGGTCACCCAAGTGGGTTCTCTCCCAAATAGTGTAGATTCATCCGCAGTGTACCTCCCAATAACCTTCCCACTGTTGACGATAAAAATCGCAACGAGGATTTCGCCTGCAAAGTATTGCTAAGTCCTATTATTATAAGCTAACGATATATATAAAAATAGTAGGTGGGACCCCCTTTTATATTGGAGGATCAAGTCTGGTTATTATTTGATGTTTATACTGTTGTTTCTATATTTATTTCAACATTTGATATATTCAGAAAATTTTATAAAAAATGAAAATTTCAACAAGCTTTTATTTATAAAAAACCCAGCCTAAGCACTTGTAATTGATACTTGTGAGTTAGGATTTAAATTTTGATGGATATAAACATAGGGTGATATTCCCGTCTATTTTTCTTTAGCCAAGCATAATCTAAAATGTTTGAGTAAGATCATTTCATATCTTTTCCTCAAGATTTACTTGGAGACCATACTGGGGAGATGTTCGGTATTTACATTGAATACAAATATTTTTCTGATATTGATTCTTTGACTGTTTTATTTCTTAATGACTATGCCCATTGCAAGGTAGCCCAATATTGAGCCTGGTATTCAAGATCAGACCAACATTGCTTTGAATTTGTTAACACCATTTTAGACACTGCCAATACTCGTGCTGAACTTAATAATTCATGGGCAACAATTGAACGAGATATTAGTGCCCAAGAACGTTGGGAAGCTAGACGTAGATGGCCTAGAAATCAACAGTAACTTTCTTGTTCCTTTAGTTTTGGCCTTACTTTCATGTCCTTAGACTCTCGTGTTTCTAGAAGAAGAGGCTTATCACCTGAAATTAATCCTATTGCTGAAATAGGAAGAAGGAACATTGTGTTGTCAACCCAACAAAGTGCTCTAAGGCGAACTTTGTCTGATTCATCCAGTTCGTCTTTCATCAGTGATTGGTAGCTTATATAGCCACCATATCCTTGTCCAATATACCACAAATCCCATCAAATTCATTAAAAAGTATGGGCTTTTCATTTTGAAGAAGATGCCACAACCACACCGTGGCATGTGTCCTCTCCTCTTAACCTAGCACCTGCTACTCATCCACTTCCTAAATTTAAATAACATCTCCATAGGTTCTCGGGAAATAATACTGTCACTACAAATGAACGTCTGGTGGCATTTTCTAATGCTTGTCAAAATATAGGAGCCAATGACAACAATACTTGCATGCACTTATTTTTCAATTCTTTGGAAGGGAAGGCTGCGACCGATTTATTTGACCTTCATCCTAAGATTCTTTCTATTTGGGAGGAGTTAATTTATTGGTTCAGATCCACCTATGGGAAATCTAAGAGCCCAACTGAGCAGCTACGGGAGTACAATAACATCACCTATAAGGATGGTGAGACCATCAAGTCCTTCAACTTGCGTTTCACTAAGTTATACAATAAAATCCTTGAACTCATTCGACCTCAGAACCAAGCCTCTTTCATTCACTATTGCAATGCATTACCTTCACCCTATTGTCATAGGCTTGAGGAAAAATCCATTGATAATCTCGGTTCCTCTCTGCATACTTGTTTAGAATATGAAGAACAACTTGAAAGAACATGTCTTCCCCAGGGAGAATCGGTTAAACAAAAATACATGTCTACCCTCTTACAACTAATACAAGATATGAATAATCATATGATAGCGTATGAGCGAAAAGGAACTGTCTCCCCTCTCACCCCTGGAGCTTCATCCTCTTCTGCACCCCCTTTTAGGAATCCAATTGAAAATAATTTTCAGCTTATAGCTATCTTGCCTCGAAGTTGGTGTAACTTGTGTGAGGAACACCATGAGGAAGCCACATGTGAGGTAATGAAGAGTGCCAGAGATAAGATCTTTGGTAAAAGACCAAAAACTACCATCGTTGTCCTAGATTTTGCAGAGCCAGAAGATGTCAAGATCATCAATACTAGGAACAAATCCTACACTCCCAAAGGCAAATATCATCCTCCCCACAATTCTTCTATCCCAAGCTCATATTCACGAGCTGCTATAGTTCAGGTTCCTAAGGTTACTGATAGTAAAGAAACAAATCCCCCTCTCCCCTCTTCCAAATATAATATTCTGAATCAATTGTCCAACATCAAAGCAGATGCCAACCTTTTGGACATGGTTATTGTCCCTAAACAATAGAGGCATATGAAACAATTCATGGAAGGAAAGGCTTCCGTTGTAGCCAACCTCTCCGAAGAGGTGAATGAAGAGGATTCATCTATAAATAAAGTAGGTGTACATAACTTTAGATACCCTGTAAAAATCCCCCTTTTTATATTTCTGTAAATATTATGGATAAAATCGCCCATTGTTGCCTCATTGATGGCGGTTCGGGCCCAAGTGTGATGCCGAATATTATTATGGAAGAGCTAGGCTTGTCTTGTACAAATGAAAAATCCAGAAGCATACTTTCATATAGTAGCCTACAACAAACGACCATAGGTGAGATTAAGGATGTGAACTTAGTTTTGTGCGCACACCCTGAAATAAGGACAACCCTTAGTATTCAGGTAATTGATATGCCAGTAAACAATTACTCAATAATATTGGGAATATATTGGAAAGCCTTAATAGGTGGATACCTCTCACTCGATGGAACAAATTTATCCGTTCCTCGGAATGGTAAAAACATTATAGTCCTTAGAGAGGGAAGGATTTCACCTTACATAGAGAATGTCCCACAACCTAATGTAAACTATATCGAAGAGGACCTAGGAGTGTATTCCATATTTGATGAGGAGGATAACATTCCCTTGGAACAAATTGATTTAGATGATGGTATGTGGCACATGCACTTTGATGGTTCATGTTTTAATGAAGGTAACAGAGATGGGATTATCTTGATTTCTCCTGTAGGAAAAATCCATAACTTTTCTTATCGATTGGAGTTTTCTTGCATGAACAATGTCACTGAATTTGAAGCTTTATTACTAGGCATTGAAAACACCTATAATCTTGGTTGTGGTCACCTTTCAGTTCTTTGAGATTCCAAGCTTGTTGTGAATATGGTACGTAAGATTTACTCCCCTAGCAACAAGTTGATGAAACAATACACCTAGACTGTTTGGGCACATGTCTCGAACCTATTATGTTTCAACATCACTCATGTTAAGAGGGAATTGAACTCGATGGCTGATCGGTTAGTTGTTTTTGCAGCCTCTCCTACTCGACAACTTCTGCCACATAGGCCTGATTGTACTTTTCAATATCTATATCGTCCACACATCCCTGACAATATAGAATCTTGGTAGGTCTTCCCTAACAATGAGAGAATTTTTCCTTTCATTCAAAATGAACCTTTTAAGCCCAAGTAAATTATATCCATAGAAGATGACAAGATTCCTAAAGGCTTGACTCCCCTAGAAAATTTGTTTTCATCGAGTGATGTAGGCAATAAAGAGAAACAAAAAGAAGAGGAGTCAAAAAGGAAGGTGGGTGAAACCATATCCTTGAACATTGGGACACCCGAGTCTCCAAAGAATGTTAAAATATGTGTTCGATGTTCTGATGAAGAAAAAATGAAGTTTGCCAAGCTACTTGGTGAATTTCAAGATGTTTTTTCTTGGTATTATGAGGATCTTAGTGGTTTTTATCTTGGTCTTATACATCATGCCATTCCCATCAAGGAAGGAATAAAACCATTTAGGAAAAAACAAAGACCTATCAACCTTGCACTGGAAGCAACTATTCGAAAGGAGTTGGAAAAACTCTTGAAGGCTGGAATCATCTTTCCAGTCAAGTATTCTGAATGGGTTTCCAATTTGGTTCCTGTTCGGAAAACAACCGGTCAGATCAGGTTATGTGTTGATTTTCACACATTAAATCAAGCTAGTATAAAAGATCACTTTCCTCTCCCTAACATGGAAATGATTTTGCAGCAAGTTGCAGGGTCACAAATAATGTCCTTAGTTGACAGTTTTTCCGGTTACAATCAAATCAAGGTAAAAAGGACAGATAAATATAAAACCACCTTTATTACTCATTGGAGTACCTTTTCTTATGAGCATATGCATTTCATCTTATCTAATGCAGGTGCCACCTTTCAAATATCTATGAAAATAGATTTTGACGATTTGATCGACAAGATCATTCATATCTACCTTGAGGACTTAACGATGTACTCTAAAATCCGATCAGATCATTTTGGTCATCTGAAAAGAGTTCTCATGCGATGTAGGAAATTCGACATCTCTCTAAATCCTTATAAGTCCATATTCAATGTCACCGAGGGAAATCTCTTTGGACACATTGTTCCAATTCAGGAATAAGCATTGATCCCAAAAGGATTGCTGCCATCCTTAATTTGCCTGCTCCCACTTCCAAGAAGGAGGTTCAAGCTCTTATGGGGGTTATTAACTTCGTTCGCAGGCTTGTTCCAGATTTTGTTGTGATGGTTAAACCAATTCATAATCTTCTTAAGCAAGATCGTTCCTTTTCTTGGACAAATGATGCCGAAAATGATTTTGTAGGGATCAAGAAAGCAATCAGTTCAGCACCGGTTCTGGCGAAGCCAGATTTTGAGAAGGAATTCATGATATATACTAATGCCACCGAGGAAGCAATTCCTATTATCCTTATGCAAAATGATGACCAAGGTAATGAAAAACCAGTGGCTTACATGAGTCAAATCTTGTATGATGATGAATTTAAATATTCTTTTATTGAGAAACATGCTTTCGCTCTTGTCAAGGCTGATGAAAAATTTCTCCATTTCATCTTAGGTAAGTATATGTTGGTAAAAGTCCCTTTAACTCTTGTCAAGTTGTTACTCTCACATATCCTTTCAAAATATCCTTTGTTCTGGGTACTAATTCTTACATTCTAAAAGATTTACATGAGCGATTGTTCTCCTATAGCACTAACGGTTCGTACTTGAAACATTATGTAGAACCAACTTGAAAGTTCTAACGCTGTTTGGATTTTCTGTATATTAGTAGTCTAGCTCTACTTTCATTTTTTCCACTATTTTTCATTTTATTCTTTGCAGTAGTTTGATTTATACTTTCTGTTTTTAGGAATTCCTCTTGCTTTTACATTTCTGTCACTTTATTTCTGTTGTTTAAAATTTGGCAATTTTAATTTTGTCATGACTTTTATTGCTTTTTCATCTTTTAGTTAATTTTGGTCAAGAATAAGATGTTGGATCAGTTCTTCCATAATGACACTCTTGCAAGATATTGTTAGTCAATAACAATCAAGCTTACACAACTATTACGATGTCCCCCCTGAAGGCATGCTTGAATTTGTTATCTTCTTTCACTGTTGTTTTATAAAGGAATTGGTTATCTCCCGCTTCTTCTTTCCATTTCTTCATCCATTTGAAAATTTAAAAGAACAAGTCCATAATTTTTCTCCTTGAAGTAAAGAGTAGATTCCGGTTGAATGATTATGCATACAGGGATAAACCCCCTCATACTTAACATTTTACATGAGTTATTCCCAAATTCTCGGTCATTTTTCCATTAAATCTGCTCACTTCCCCATGTTGCATAATCTTCCTGGTTATATCTTCTTGACCTGTTGTTTTTGGTCTGTGAAACCATGAGTTATGATTTCTAAATCTATGTTAGCTAGTTTGTTGATGATAAAAATCACAACGAAGATTTCTCCCGCAAAGTATTGCTAAGGCCTATTATTATAAGCTAACGATATATATATAACTAGTAGGTGGGACCCCCTTGTAGATTGGAGGATCAGGTCTAGTTATTATTTGATGTTTATACTGTTGTTCGACACTTCTCACAGGGTTCTACACAATTGATGAAATCTTGGTTTTATTTACGAAATAATGGCAGATGGATAATGCATGTTATATGTGGATTCTGTTTCTCTAGGCTCTAATTTCATGTCATGATAGCTTATGCTATCCATTGTTACCTTTCTATTTTCTCCTTGATTCATTACTTGTGACACTTGCACAAGACACATGTTAGTAACATGAAATAAGAGCAAGTGAAAAGACCCCTATGGAAAAGTCTAAGGAAGAAACTAAATTATGCTACTATGCTACACTATATGCATTGAAATTAAAGAAATGGTGATTGGTCCTAACTAACCATTGTAGTGGCTATATGATTTATTGAGTTATATGAAAGCACATTCGATATGCGTTATGGTATGTTTGGAAATGGTTAATGTGATATAGGGTGGCGCATTTGGCAAGTAATGGATGTTGGTTTCGATGCATGGATTAATTGGATGGATTAATGGATGGTTGGCTGGTGTGTACTGAGTAATTGAATGAGTGAAGGATGGAAGCGACATGAATTTACTGCACGTCACTCCATACCTCTCCCATTGGCCATCACCCTGGCTTGGCTATTGTTCGATTGTTGTTCGATGTGGTTAAGCTTCGATCTTCAGGCAAGGGAAGAACTTCTCGACCAAGCTCATGGTTTTAAGGATTTTTGGTTACATGTATGTCTTTTTCGCCATCCATGAACCCGCTTTGGTTATGAAATAGATATTGGCTCGTTGATGTATGGGTCCATGCTTTTCTTCAGACTGGAAACTATGTAAACTTGTGATATTTCTCTGGAATGGTTGTTGGTGTGGTTTTTGTTACAAATGAAAATAATGGTTGAAGTCACAGTTTCATTTCTTATTCTGAGTGGTAGAATCCATGAAGGCTCTCTGTTGCCCTTATGGGTTTTTGTTGGAGGGTTCATCCGGTCCAGACTTGTTGGCTATCTCCACATAGTTATTGTCACCTTTCCTGGTCGTATTTGTTGTTATGGGGTTGCTGGGTTTGATTTCAAACCACCTTGTGTCACTGCGTATCGTTTCACCTGGGCATGGGCTCGTTTATACTATTGGTATATGCGTAGTTGGTTATGATGGCTATTATGCCAAGGGGCTTGCTTTGAGATTGATTTCTATTTCATGGTTCTGTTTTCATATCAACATTGCTCAATTTGATTGGGGGAAACCACGAGGGTTATGGCATGCGTGTTCCTGGTGTTATTTATTGGCCTATGAGGAACCTATGCTCCTCTCTTCATAATCTCTCCTGCATGGTGTGAACTGTCACTCGTCTTGCAAACAAATGGTTATGTGGCCTGTGTGTTCATCGTGTTGTTTAGAAAGTTTCTCACCAATGTTGGTGGTTGATTCCACTGTCTTTGTATTGGTTCCACAAGGCGAACCCTTGATTATTCAAAGCCTATTTGTAATAAATGGAGCCAGTTATATCCTGTCGGGTATTGTTGATTGTTGTGAGTTGGTGGAGTATCATCGACAAGTGGTGATTATTGGTTCATCTATGTTAATAGCATTGACAATGGTATTTATTGGATAGATAGTCGCTACATTATTTATGACGATGGTTGAATTGATAGCTTGGCATATTTAATTGGTTGGTTTGAGAAACGAAATTCGATACACAGTCGCTGCATCTTGTGTTGTTACAATTGGATTGTTAACACAACATTATTTTATGGTTGATTAAGTCACATCGATGCTTTTTGCGTTATGTGTTGGTCTGTGTGGGCTTCCTATAACATGGTATAATTTGAATAAATGATTTTTATTACTGTGTGTTTTGAATGCCAATCGGGAGTATTGCAATTTAAAAATCGTGATGGTTGTGACTTGGTTGTCTGATGTGTATGTTTTAAGGATATCGTGCATCGTATCAGAGATGGGCATGGGTTTTATAGCAATATGGTTTCATTACAATTCAAATGTTAAATTGATTAGAGGAATGGAATCATGCACGATTTTAAAAGAACTTGTGTCTGTGTTTGTTTTGAAGAATTAATTTTTGGGCCGTGGTTGATGGTTTGGATGTTGAACAAAGTCAATACAAATGACCGTGTGCTCATTGGGATTGTTTAATGTTTAAAAGAAGAGATGAGAGGACACATAATCCTTTTACAGGTTGTTTTCGAAAGCACATTATTTTCAGTATGATGACACTGTGATTAATTAAAAGTGTTAGGGATTCAAATGTGAACAATGAACAAGTTTAACCCACAATAATGGTGAAATTACACACAGTGATTGTTCAATTGATCACATCAATTGTTTGGTTAGTGTTGAATCAGCGTTAAATACAAAATTGTTTGATGGATTACTTAATTGATTTTATGAACAATATCCGCTCCTTTTCCCTACCATTATTTCACTTTTCGCTAATTACAATACCCTCACCTTCCCATATTCATTATTCACTCCCTATTCCTAAAATTTAATTACATTTAAGAGGAATTCTGTATTGTAACAATTTGAAATCACAGTTTTCTTGGATGGAGTACAAGGATATGGGTAAAATCATGAAGATGGGTAACACTTTTGCTTGTTTTATGAAAAAAAAAACTGTATTTTCACAAGTTCTTCAACTTCCGGCATACAAAAGTATTTTTTTTATTTAGAATTTCACTTTACAGTAAAAACACAACTTGTGAATATTTTTTTTATATTTCTAATGATTATTTTTCAATTTTTTTATTATCAAGATTTGATATGTCAATTTGACAATTGTTTAACAATATGTTCCTTAAACATGAAAGGAATGATAATGAGTTATTGTTTTCCACAACAATGTATCTATTATTAAACTTATGTTTTTCAGAAATGAAATATATTGCAACAATCTACAAAGACTCTATTTTATTATGACTATAATTTTGAATCTAACGGATGAATATTATAATTTCTAGAATTTTTTTAAGTTGACCAAGATGAAAATGTTGCAGATTTTAAACACGTGTTTTTCTACACCTTGT
>ML801442.1:183572-240736 GCA_009831015.1 Picea engelmannii | reverse complement strand
TATTTTAACATTCTTTGGAGACTCGGGTGTCCCAATGTTCAAGGATATGGTTTCACCCACCTTCCTTTTTGACTCCTCTTCTTTTTGTTTCTCTTTATTGCCTACATCACTCGATGAAAACAAATTTTCTAGGGGAGTCAAGCCTTTAGGAATCTTGTCATCTTCTATGGATATAATTTACTTGGGCTTAAAAGGTTCATTTTGAATGAAAGGAAAAATTCTCTCATTGTTAGGGAAGACCTACCAAGATTCTATATTGTCAGGGATGTGTGGACGATATAGATATTGAAAAGTACAATCAGGCCTATGTGGCAGAAGTTGTCGAGTAGGAGAGGCTGCAAAAACAACTAACCGATCAGCCATCGAGTTCAATTCCCTCTTAACATGAGTGATGTTGAAACATAATAGGTTCGAGACATGTGCCCAAACAGTCTAGGTGTATTGTTTCATCAACTTGTTGCTAGGGGAGTAAATCTTACGTACCATATTCACAACAAGCTTGGAATCTCAAAGAACTGAAAGGTGACCACAACCAAGATTATAGGTGTTTTCAATGCCTAGTAATAAAGCTTCAAATTCAGTGACATTGTTCATGCAAGAAAACTCCAATCGATAAGAAAAGTTATGGATTTTTCCTACAGGAGAAATCAAGATAATCCCATCTCTGTTACCTTCATTAAAACATGAACCATCAAAGTGCATGTGCCACATACCATCATCTAAATCAATTTGTTCCAAGGGAATGTTATCCTCCTCATCAAATATGGAATACACTCCTAGGTCCTCTTCGATATAGTTTACATTAGGTTGTGGGACATTCTCTATGTAAGGTGAAATCCTTCCCTCTCTAAGGACTATAATGTTTTTACCATTCCGAGGAACGGATAAATTTGTTCCATCGAGTGAGAGGTATCCACCTATTAAGGCTTTCCAATATATTCCCAATATTATTGAGTAATTGTTTACTGGCATATCAATTACCTGAATACTAAGGGTTGTCCTTATTTCAGGGTGTGCGCACAAAACTAAGTTCACATCCTTAATCTCACCTATGGTCGTTTGTTGTAGGCTACTATATGAAAGTATGCTTCTGGATTTTTCATTTGTACAAGACAAGCCTAGCTCTTCCATAATAATATTCGGCATCACACTTGGGCCCGAACCGCCATCAATGAGGCAACAATGGGCGATTTTATCCATAATATTTACAGAAATATAAAAAGGGGGATTTTTACAGGGTATCTAAAGTTATGTACACCTACTTTATTTATAGATGAATCCTCTTCATTCACCTCTTCGGAGAGGTTGGCTACAACGGAAGCCTTTCCTTCCATGAATTGTTTCATATGCCTCTATTGTTTAGGGACAATAACCATGTCCAAAAGGTTGGCATCTGCTTTGATGTTGGACAATTGATTCAGAATATTATATTTGGAAGAGGGGAGAGGGGGATTTGTTTCTTTACTATCAGTAACCTTAGGAACCTGAACTATAGCAGCTCGTGAATATGAGCTTGGGATAGAAGAATTGTGGGGAGGATGATATTTGCCTTTGGGAGTGTAGGATTTGTTCCTAGTATTGATGATCTTGACATCTTCTGGCTCTGCAAAATCTAGGACAACGATGGTAGTTTTTGGTCTTTTACCAAAGATCTTATCTCTGGCACTCTTCATTACCTCACATGTGGCTTCCTCATGGTGTTCCTCACACAAGTTACACCAACTTCGAGGCAAGATAGCTATAAGCTGAAAATTATTTTCAATTGGATTCCTAAAAGGGGGTGCAGAAGAGGATGAAGCTCCAGGGGTGAGAGGGGAGACAGTTCCTTTTCGCTCATACGCTATCATATGATTATTCATATCTTGTATTAGTTGTAAGAGGGTAGACATGTATTTTTGTTTAACCGATTCTCCCTGGGGAAGACATGTTCTTTCAAGTTGTTCTTCATATTCTAAACAAGTATGCAGAGAGGAACCGAGATTATCAATGGATTTTTCCTCAAGCCTATGACAATAGGGTGAAGGTAATGCATTGCAATAGTGAATGAAAGAGGCTTGGTTCTGAGGTCGAATGAGTTCAAGGATTTTATTGTATAACTTAGTGAAACGCAAGTTGAAGGACTTGATGGTCTCACCATCCTTATAGGTGATGTTATTGTACTCCCGTAGCTGCTCAGTTGGGCTCTTAGATTTCCCATAGGTGGATCTGAACCAATAAATTAACTCCTCCCAAATAGAAAGAATCTTAGGATGAAGGTCAAATAAATCGGTCGCAGCCTTCCCTTCCAAAGAATTGAAAAATAAGTGCATGCAAGTATTGTTGTCATTGGCTCCTATATTTTGACAAGCATTAGAAAATGCCACCAGACGTTCATTTGTAGTGACAGTATTATTTCCCGAGAACCTATGGAGATGTTATTTAAATTTAGGAAGTGGATGAGTAGCAGGTGCTAGGTTAAGAGGAGAGGACACATGCCACGGTGTGGTTGTGGCATCTTCTTCAAAATGAAAAGCCCATACTTTTTAATGAATTTGATGGGATTTGTGGTATATTGGACAAGGATATGGTGGCTATATAAGCTACCAATCACTGATGAAAGACGAACTGGATGAATCAGACAAAGTTCGCCTTAGAGCACTTTGTTGGGTTGACAACACAATGTTCCTTCTTCCTATTTCAGCAATAGGATTAATTTCAGGTGATAAGCCTCTTCTTCTAGAAACACGAGAGTCTAAGGACATGAAAGTAAGGCCAAAACTAAAGGAACAAGAAAGTTACTGTTGATTTCTAGGCCATCTACGTCTAGCTTCCCAACGTTCTTGGGCACTAATATCTCGTTCAATTGTTGCCCATGAATTATTAAGTTCAGCACGAGTATTGGCAGTGTCTAAAATGGTGTTAACAAATTCAAAGCAATGTTGGTCTGATCTTGAATACCAGGCTCAATATTGGGCTACCTTGCAATGGGCATAGTCATTAAGAAATAAAACAGTCAAAGAATCAATATCAGAAAAATATTTGTATTCAATGTAAATACCGAACATCTCCCCAGTATGGTCTCCAAGTAAATCTTGAGGAAAAGATATGAAATGATCTTACTCAAACATTTTAGATTATGCTTGGCTAAAGAAAAATAGACGGGAATATCACCCTATGTTTATATCCATCAAAATTTAAATCCTAACTCACAAGTATCAATTACAAGTGCTTAGGCTGGGTTTTTTATAAATAAAAGCTTGTTGAAATTTTCATTTTTTATAAAATTTTCTGAATATATCAAATGTTGAAATAAATATAGAAACAACAGTATAAACATCAAATAATAACCAGACTTGATCCTCCAATATAAAAGGGGGTCCCACCTACTATTTTTATATATATCGTTAGCTTATAATAATAGGACTTAGCAATACTTTGCAGGCGAAATCCTCGTTGCGATTTTTATCGTCAACAGTGGGAAGGTTATTGGGAGGTACACTGCGGATGAATCTACACTATTTGGGAGAGAACCCACTTGGGTGACCTCTGTAGATTCCCTTAAGGAGGAGTTCTAACCTGTCGGAAACTATGATGACCAATACATGAGATGGACAACTCTGTGTCAAAAAAGAGACCAGACGGTGTCGGAGTACACCAACATCTTTCATACCTTGCCCTCAAATCTAGGTATCAAATACTCTGAGCGACATCCGGTTTTTAAGTACCGCAGTAGTCTACACAGGTACATCCAAAAAAATATGGATTTCTTGGACATCTCCTCACTAGGATATGTTTATCGATATGCAGTCAAAATTGAGAAGAAATTCAAGCAGCATAGTAAGTGGGAGAAGCATGGACAGAGAAAGGAAGGCCAACCTCAAGAGAGCCAATCCAAGATGAATGCAAAGAAGGGTAATGAAAAGTCTAAGAAAGACTTTGGAAAGTGGTGTGAGTTCCACAACATCCCTTGGCACAACACTAATGAATGTCGCTCAATACAATCATTGGTGTTCGAGCTCAAAGACAAAGAGTCGAACCTCAACTTGGACCCTGATTCAAAAAATAATAAAAGGAGACAGATCATTGATGCAGAACCCAGTGCTATTGTCGCAACTACAACAATCCAACCAGAAGAGGATCCTGAGGAGGGGGAGAGACTCTTTCATTCACAGATGTGGCTGAAGGGGACCCCACTGCATTTTATTGTTGATAGCGGAAGCCAAAATAACATCATCTCAGCAGAGGTTGTCAAGCAATTGGATTTTCCAACAACACCACACTCGCAGCCATACAACATCGGGTGGCTTCTCCAGGGTCAAGATCTTTGTTTCAACCAACAATGTCTCCTATCCTATGGCATCAATCCCTTCAAGGATGAGGTATTATGTGATGTTTCCCCACAAGAAGTCTATGATGTTATATTAGGACAACCATATATGTGGAGGTGGCATGCTATTTATGAGTCTCGACCCCGTAGCGTCATTGTTACTCTGGGGGGTCAACTATACAGGATACTAGAGGTAGTTTCAAATATTGTCCCACCAAAATAATGCCACAAAGTAATCTCTCACACTACAAATTTTATCCTCTTAACAATCCAATCATAAGTTGAACAGAAGGACATTGCAACCACTGCAGTCTCAGCCCAAGACCATTATATCCAGCAGAAGCAGATTGACAAGATTGTAGAAGAGTACCAAGATGTTCTTATTGCACCTATGGGGGTGCCTCCACACTGCCCAATCAAGCAAGGTTATAACAGAACCCTTAATAATCTTCATTTTTCATATTCATCGATAGATTCCTCCCACACTCAGGTAGATCATGCAGCTAGATTGGTTGAATAGATTCAACCCCTCCAGCAACAGGTTCATGATAGCCTTCAACAGGCTAAGCATGACATCTTCTTCAGCAAGGAAAGCAGCACACCAAGCTTCAAATTTAGAAGAAGTCTCCCTGTCTCCCAAGGGAACTTGACACAATGGGGACCATTTCTTCCTAAGGGGGGAGGAATGATCCAGATGGTTCTTGGTTTCCATCCACCTTTTCCACTGAATCACCATTTTGAGCCTGTGGTTTTGATAAACCATGGAATTCACCCTTTTGATGGGGAATGGAATGTAATGTCATCTTCATTTGTTAATTACAGACATCATGTAATGGTATTATGTACATTCCTACAACATAGAATTAATTCATCAGATCCCATTAGAACTCCACAGTTAAGCGTGCTCAGGCTAGAGTAGTACTGGGATGGGTGACTGCCCGGGAAGTCCTATTATTTTACATGCCTATGGCATTTTATAAAATTAGTCCAATTTATCCCACATGCATCATGGGAATTGTTCTCCTCTCACTCTCTCATATATAATTGAGGTGAAGGAGGCCCTTTAAGCATGCAATGGAGTTTGATGTAAAGCTTCTTCTGAATGAAGCGTAGCCAACATCTCTTTCTTTTCAGAGATAAGCTACCCCATTTTCCAGTTTATGTTCTACATTTTTTTTCTATCTTACTCAGTGATAGAAGTTGGGTTTCACTGTAGTTTTGTGTTCTCTTCTATATTTTTGTGTATTTCATTGTTATCTCTCGGTTATATTTCTTCCTTCATGTCTTTCTCAAAATAATATGGATCACTAGTTGACAAGGTGTCACCAGCGTGTCCAACAGGGGATAATGATGTGGAAGACCTCATTTCTAATATCTTTGGGAGACCATGGAAATCCCTCAGAAAGTGGTCACCCTTACAAATCCTGTAAGGAAATTTGCGTTTAGGATTCTTCATTTTAGGCTTGTCGACTTTATCAATACTCTCAGTACAATTAAGAGTAGTTGGTTGTGCGGATCCAACATGGTCTGATGCAGTTGGAGGATTGGTCTCTTTCTGATTCTTCTTTTCTTCCTCTTCCATTTCTTCATCTTCTTATCAACCTGGCTACTTGCTTTAGAGATTTTACTAGGAAAATAAGGAGAAAAGGAAGGAGATCTGATGGGTGAAGAAGGAGAAAGGTTGACATGAGGTTGATTAGTGGGTGTTGTAATTACATTTGAAGCATTAGTTGCATTTGAAGCACTAGGAAAAGTCGAGATCACTGGAGTGGGGAACAACCAAATCGGTAACCCGATGGTGAGTCCCAGAAGACTCAGTGTGGCAATGCACAGAGGATCAATGTTTCAAAAAGAAGGAAAGGAGAAAGGTTCCTTAGGAAAAAGTTTTCCTTTGTTGGTACTCCTAGGAGTTGACACCATTGACACTGAATCAACCTAAGGTCCACTAAAGAAAAAAAAAATACACACACTAAAAATATAAGAAGCAAACAATCAAACAAACCTTCCCACAATGAAACCACTAGTTGATGATGAAATTCAACATCGCAAGATCAATATAGGAAGGGGTTGGGATAGATCGGGTGGATCAGTTATGTTCGCGACATGCATAACAGAATTATGCCTTGGTGCAAGTTCCCACACGGTTTTATCTGTGGGTGTACCCTCTAAGGAGCTCGAGTGAGTTTGACCAATGTCTGACCCAAGTACAACAAATAATCCCCTTCACCTTTACCTTCACCTTGTGTATAAAACCTACAGATATAGGCCACTAAGGTTACCAACTCACAGTTAGCATTCAGGTGGGTACAGTCGACAGTCAGGACGGAATGTATGGGCAGGACAACAAGTCTGAAATTCTTGAAGAGAAATGAAGACAAGTAGACTAGAATACTACTGAGAAACCCAAATGGATCTGGGATTCAGGAAGCTCCAAGACCAAATGTAACCAGTCATTTCTCAAGAAGAACCCCCAATATACGATCTTTCCACTACATGGGTTAAGCTTCGGAGGGGAAATATTCATTGCTCTCCTGCATGAAACCTTGTGTTTAACACCTATGTGAGAGGGGGATCCCGGCTATTCTTATATGAACAATTGGATTTACATCTCCCTAGCACAAGATTCTATGTTTGTCTGATGGTTTTGGAAATTTATCCTCTAAACCTATTCCAAAGACCTACACTTTAAGCTAGTGTAGGTTCACTACTACATAATATATAAGCGCTTCATTTTAGGGTTTTTTTTTACTCAAGGGTGCGGAAGTTAAACTTATGATGTTTTAGACTCAACTCCAAAATAATGTAGAATAATGAGAAGCAAATATTTTTATTCAATGAATCCTACATACGGGATAGAGAAGAGGTTCAAATTTCTTCAACAAAAACACCCAATTCTCAAACACATTTTTCTAAAGGCAATCTACCTATATACACTACCCAAAATCAAGAACGCAACTATCTTCTTTGTTTCATTCTAAAAGAAAGAAAATGAAAATCCTTTAACGCTTCATTACTTTCAATCAAAATGAAAGAGTCGAATGCATATACAAAAGATAGGAAGCAAAAAAAGATTTCAAACAAAGCATGCACTCAAAGGATAACGGGACCTGAAAGAAACAAGTATGATAACTCACACAATAAAGGACTCAAAAATCAACAAGAATTCAACGAATACAAGAAAGTTAAGAGAAGAATCCAAAAAAATATAGGGAGAAAGAGAAATCACTCAAATGCTTTGAAAAAACTAGCAGCAAGAAAGAGAAATCAAAGCTAGGTTGTGGTAAGCATAAATTCTCAAATCATTCAAAGAGGAAAGATTTAAAAAGTAACTTAAGACCAAAAAACCTTTGCAGACCTTTTCAATTGATCAAATAACCAGAAATTTTGCAAGACTCAAACCAAACCAAGAAAAACAAGGCGAATCAATATCACAATTTGGAAAAGGTTGCAAGCTCAAACAAGACAATGAAAATAGTGATAAGGAGCCATAGCCTCAACCTAAAAAAAGTCACAAGTAAAAGTATAGACTACACGCAAAAGACCTCCAACAAAGGGCTGAGAAAAGAATGGAAGAATCCCATAGTTCTGCTTAAAATTAGAGAGAATCTCTCCCTAAAATAAAGAGACAGAGCACTATAGCGCTCCCTAAGAGACCAAAGAGGAGCACTGATCAAATAACCAACACTCTGATAGGCACTTTGGGAGAGAACTAGTCATGTAGATGCTTGAAAATAAGAATAAAAAGAAAAACTCAAAAGAGATTGTCTTTCTAACTATGAATATTGCTTGATTAAGTAGAGGGAAGAGGGAAGGCTCAGAAATAATTAACAAAACAAGATCAAACTAGGCAAAGGTTCAGACGATCCAAGGAAATACAAGTCAATGTCCTTCCCCAGTGGAGTCACCAATTTTTGTTATGGAATAATCCCCTTATGGATAAGTAGATATTCTCTTGGATTAATGACCCCTAGACTAAGACAAAAAGATAGAAATGGACACTAACATCCCTTTGATATTTGTTTATCTAGTTGAAAAGAGAGAAGGAGAAAAAGGTGATCGTACCTATTTCTGGTGTTTTTCCTCACTGCTCCACTTCGATCTTTATCTCCAAACTCATTCGCACAGCTTAATACCTACAAAACAATGGAAAAAAAAGAGAAACAAGGAAACTCCTACTCTACCATAATAGATTAAACAAATCCATCCATAATAGGAAATCATATGTAAAGATACACAAACTAGAAGGTAATAGGCCAAGTATATATTGATGAGAACTTTAAAAGACACTTACAATATATAGATGTCATTGCAGTAGATTCTCTAAGTCCTCCTCATCCAACCCCTTTCTCAAAAGATCCACGATTAGAATGACAATACTTTTGTTGATTATTTTCCTCCTATCTCTTCCAAAAGCAAAGGTTTGATACATGAAAGCGTCTCTTTTTTTCACCCTTGGAAAGGCCTCCTTTCATAGGCTTGGGAGGATCAACCACCATGAGTAGATTTGGGAATTAGTTGAGGATGTGTCTCCTTTAGGTTATGATTTGATCCTAGGATATTTCCATAGGATAGAATTCGATCCAATCTAACTTCATCTGCAAGAGTTGGCCCTCAGAAAGAGGCGAGATTCTCCAAATTTTCCTTTAACCTAAATCAACGCTCCTCTCTAGTTAGAGACAGAGCATTGATTCTAGATCAGATCTCCCTAAATAAGGTAAGGGGGGAATTTATCTATGGGGCAGCGCTCCCTAAGCATGGACAGGGGGGAGATACCCTTCAAAAATGCCCAAAATATGGTCGATTTTCAAGTAAAAAGTGTGTTTATGGCCTTGAAATGATGGGTTTCTTCCTCCAATATGACTTACGAATCATGGAAAATGTTCTTTGATGGTTTCAATGGGTTAAAAAACATATAATAACATATAAAAGTGCATGTTACACTTAGTAAGGTGCATACGGCACTTGACGACACTTGTGACACTTACCAATGTACATATGACACTTTTATGATACTTACGACACTTAGGGTGAGATACTTAAGTGTGGAATTTTTATGTGTAACAGACCTCTTCAACTACATTTGTGAATGGAAAAGGTGCTCCCCCTCCTCATTATCCTCTAGTTCTTCTGGTTGGATTGTTACGGTGTAACACACCCAACCATAAAAATACCTTCTTAGGGAATGGGGCATCTAAATTCTGCTTTCCTTAAACATCTTGAATGTAACATACCCAGCCTCCCAGGCCGGGTCATGCCACTTAAAAATTTCATGCTTTGATACCATATTGTAACAAACCCAACCTCCTCAGCTGGGTCATGCCACTCAAAAAATTCACGCTCTGATACCATATTGTAACATACCGAGCCTCCCAAGCTGGGTCATGCCACTTAAAACTTCCACGCTCTGATACCATATTGCAACATACCCATCCTCCTAGTTCGGGTCATGCCACTTAAAAATTTCACGCTCTAATACCAAATTGTAACATACCCAACCTCCCAGGCTGGGTCAAGCCACTTAAAACTTTCATGCTCTGATACCATATTGTAACATACCCAACCTCCCAGGCCAGGTCATTCCACTTAAACATTTCACGCTCTGATACCATATTGTAATGTTCCCCGGCCACCCACAGGCTGTACCACGCTACCTCAGACACACACGGTCTCAATCTCTGTTATAGGTAGTTAAAACTTTCCATTCCTAGACATATACCTGTTGGGCTATGGAAGACAGAGTTCTTTGAGGAATAAATCACATATAAACTTAACAAAAATAAATAGAGATAAAATGAAAGCATACATGCAAGGAAACACTTGATATTATTATAAGGATCACAGACATGCACTAAAATACATCATTAACCATTAAACACAGAAATGATACTTATCTCTTAATTGTAGTGCACCGACTATGTGCATACCTTCCATGAACCTCCCAGCCTTAGAACACACTGCTCATCACTCTCAATAGTAGGTCACCCCAGAGCTGGGACTAGACTCCATAGGGAAAGGGATTCCTAGCCTAGGAAAGGACGACAAGAAGTTTCATCGGTCTATAAGAAGTATTTCCTCCAAGGAGCCACTTATTCCCACCGCTCGCAGACTCTCATTCCCCACATTCTTGTCCCACCCTAGGAGCATGCACCTTCACTGTCACACAGTCCATTGGCTGCTCCACCTCCCTTACATGGCTTCAGCAATAGGTCGAACAAAATTTATCAGAGATTTGTAGCTGATATTGGGCTCCCTCTAGGAGAACTCACTTCCCCAACAACTCTCTCACTTGAAGAGAGTTTCTCACAGTCACGACAACCTGCTTCTTCAACAACAGGCCTAAGAACCCACCTCTTCAAACCACAACAACAATTGGGTAAGGAAAGGGAACAAATCAACAAATTACAGAGGTTCACAGTGGCGGAAATGGCTATGGGTTCGTGCTTGTTCAGTGCGTGAGTGAAATTCATAAGGAATGTAAAGAGTCCTGAGGATGAACTCATGGGGGAAATGGTCATATGAAACACAGGCAACTCGCACGGTACAGGTTTAGCAATATATCCGTTTGGGCTCATTGTAGATATTTAGGATGGTCGAGGGTTCAAAAATGACGTTCTAGGATTTACTGCTTTCCTTCTCGCTCTATGCGTGAGTGGAAGGAATGGAAAAATGTATCCTCGAAACACTCAAAATTCCCACATAAAATTCCATGTGCCTAAGATGAAACATGGCACTCATGAAGTGTGTTCCTCTCCATTTGCAATTCATTCCCCTTCCCCAAGGAACTTAGGATAAATTCATATCCTCCTTACATCATTTAGAATAATAATATATATTATTCTCTGGGATTTAAGATCTTAATCTTAACCCCTTTTCCAACCTCTAATCCCCCTCCCTTATGTTGCCTAGTGGATCCTAGTCCCCCATAGTCTTTCATCGTAGTAGGTCTACACATAGTTATTCTTTTATATTAATGAATTAAATAATTACATATACAAATCAGGCTCATGACCTTAACATCCTAGTCTCTCTGGCCCACCTATCCCATAAGCCTTCTAGCTTATCATTACGTGGCTCACCATCCTAAGAAACATGTTTACAATTCATGATTAAAAATTAGGGGCTCGGAATTGGGGTATTACATTGAATCCTCTTTCCGAGGTCTGCACCCTATTCTACTCACCCGTAGCATTCTAATGACTGCTACCAGGCTCAAATCCGAGCTCTGGGTTGCAAGTTATGGCTTCCCAAAGTTCTTCAGGTGTTCATTGGTTGAGGGCCATGTGGATTCATCTCATTCATACCATCTCTAGGTTCCTACCTTCTGCAGGGAAGGTCTGTCCATTAACCAATCCAATGACTAGGCTTAATCCAAATTTGACACACAGGCTAGCGAGGAATTCGGCGTTCAACATTGAATGTCCCCTTTCTCTTATGTGCACATGTCCTCCAGAGTCCTGAATTCCTGAAATCTCGAAGGGTCCACCCTCACACGTGGTGATGTACTAAATGAAAAGGAAAACATAGGTGAGTCCTGCATGCTCCTCCCACCAAGTGGACCAAGCAATGAGCACCAAGTGTGATACACAACAGGGCAGAGATGACATGCGCCCCCTTCAGTGGGTGACATGTGTCACATGTTAACGGGCCTATAGGGTCTATGAAACATACAAATCCAGGTTATGCATGGAACATCAAACTTGATTCCATGTCACCCTAGGTGATGTCATCATATTATGTTACCCCAGACTAATCGCCTTCCAAGTCCTTCGATCTTATGGACATGGTGTGTCCATGTAACCCCTAGATCTACGGCCTCCGTTACTTCATAAATTTGGTGTTTGGGGGATTCGTGGTGTGACTCCCTCCTTTCTCCCATAGTGGTCAACATTGGGTTGACCATGGTCTAGATCTAACAGCTAGGAGAGATCCCGAAGGGTCTCTATATCTATGGTTTACATTTATTTGCAGCTCTGGAATTCGGGGAGTTTAATGTCATGACATCATCGTCCTCCCAAAGTAAGACTTCGTCGAAGTGTTGATTATAGTATGGACCCAATGGATAGGAGGCATCCCGACGCATTCTCAAACCAATGGTTCACGTTACTTCGTAACTTTTGCATTTGGAGGTTTCCTCACCTTGAACCATACTTCCTTCTGGAGTTATGAACTCTAAACATGCAGAGAACTCTGATCAACGGTCCAGATTGACTTCATGACTCCGGCATTTGGAAGTTTTGGTGTTAAACCATTTCTATTCTTCCAAAGTGGGATTTCATTGAAGTACTTAGTGCTACCCCCTCACTAAGTTCGATCTAATGGTTGAGAGTGTTTTCCACTAGATTTCCAGATCCATGGGTCTCATTACTTCATGACTTCGACATTAGGGGATTTTGATGATATATCATCCTCATTCTCATGGAATGGGACTTTGTCGAAGTTTCCTCAGCATGGATCCAATGGTCAAGGGGGGGGGCGAATACTCTTAGATTGGTGGTTCACGTTACTTCACAATAACTGAGTGGATCAAGGTTTAATGGTGGCAAGTCAAATTGTCTCGGATAAGGAAACCACCAGGAATTGGTTAACCTGGTGGGTAACCATAACTATTAGTTGCCTTCGATCGATTTATAAATGGTAGGGTCGAAGCACTCTGGAGTTCTAAAGCGAGAAGGCTTAACTTATTTTGGGATTAGTGAAAGGTTCCTATACCTTGGTCACATGGGTCCTTTGAAAACTCTTGTGGGCTACACATTAATTCCTTTAGCCGTAAATGGGTTAAGGACATGGAAATGAACCCTTGGTCATGTGGGTGAAATATCTGAAGGAGGCATCCTCTTTCCACAAGGTTTGAACTTGGAATTATCAGGAGGGTAAATTTTAGAGACTGACAAGACTTAAACATTCCAATAAATCTTTCTCTAACACTATTGTCGGCTTACATCTTACAACATGAAACTCAATCATAGACAAATAAATATATTCAATCACCATTCCCATTTTAGTACACAAAGTATGACTATACTTATCAGAAAACCAGAGTTCATGAAGCAATTGTTGAAAGGGGTGTTTGTTTCCACCCAACCATGGGCACAACCACTCCTGATGGATTTATCAATGGCCACCCCTGAGCTAGACCATGATGCTTTGAGAGAGACTCTTTCTTCATACTCAAAAATAGTAAGGGACGAAGGTTACTCTCCTCCTCCCACGAAATCCTGGCAGCGGGTTTTCTTTGTACCAATAAAGGAGGTATGTCTGAGTACTTCTACAGTCACTCGTCATCCTTTTTTATCATCTCATAATGAAAACCTTTCCAACAACTTCTGACACCCAGAACGAGCTTATTTCCCAGTTCTTCCTCAAACCAGAGAGTTGCAAAATGCTCTTTTCTCTTCTCGATATTTCTCTTTCAACTCTATTCTCTTTTCATATATGCTTTCTCTCCTCACCTCTGCCCACAAATTACCTCTTTCTTTCCTTTCTTAGCAAGGTGCATGGGTCTGAATCCCTAGCTCGTGGTTAGGTATGGAAGTCTTACAAATGGGTACTATGCCCCATTTCCTCATTAAATATTGAGGAGGACTCTTCGAGCTACCACTCTGACTGGTAATTCATATCTGGGTCAGAGGATTATTCTGATTCATTAGATTCAGTAAGGTACTAGTTTGGTGGGGGTCATCTCAACCATTTCTGGTTCCCCTCACCATATCTCTCATAGAATCCATGGTTTATCTTGGCAAACCCCCCTTTCAACAGTTATGTGACACTTATCCATTTTCTATTAATAACAAAAAATACATGCATTGACCTTTTATACAAAGGTTCATCAAATCAAACATTCACACATATCTAGTCTTCCATAGTCTCTTGGCCAGTTATAGTTATATTTACAAACTGGGGAAAACAGAGGTGTTACATGCGGTCATGAAATTAGAAGTGGGTTATCCATCAATTATCTACCTCCTTTTAATATTGTCTGAATCAGAGTTCAAGTCGGGGCTCAACTCTATTTCTTTGAGCTCAACTACCAATGATTGTTTCAAGAGACATTTATCGATGTTGTGCAAAGGGATTTTGTGGAAGTTGCACCACTTCCCAGTGTCCTTCTTCATCTTCTTGTTTCCCTTCTTTTCCTATGTATTGGACTGGTTGTCTTGAGGTTGATTGTTCTGTGAGTTAGGGATTCCTTTACCATACTTCAGTTTTTGTGTATTTGTAGACCCAAATTCCCGATTTTTCTATTGCTTAAATTTCTGCTCGATTTTTACAACAGATCTATAAGAGACTCCTAGTGATGAGATGTATAGAAACTCTATTTCAGTTTATATGTACCTTTGTAGAGCCCCGCAGTATTTCAGAACCAAATGTCACTCAGATTATTTGACACCCAGCTTGGTGCGCAAGGTATGTAAGGTATTCGTGAACTCTGACACTGTTTGGTCTCTCTTTTAATGTAATGTGGTCCTTCTCATGTACTGGTCATCATAATTTCCCATAGGGTAATATTTCTCCTTGACCACATCCATAAAAAAAATCCCAAGTGGTCTCGGCCCAAAACATTACAGACTCCTCTTTGGAATTTTTCTCCCAGTAAGTTTCCCACCAATGTTTGACCTGGGGGAGAGCCTTAAGGAGCACAAAGGTGATTTTTTCTCTGTCAGAAAATTTGTGAACAAAGAAATAACCTTCTAGCAAATTTAACCATTTTTTAAAGCATCTGCATCGATCTAACCTTCAAATATGGGAATATAAAAATTAATGTGTACCTTGAATGGGGTAGCATCTCCAAAATGATTGTTTGATGAAGACATGTCTGTCATTGTTGGAAATCATTGAAGGATTTGGTAAAAATTCTGCAACATCTTGTTCCTTTGTTGCGTGAGGGATTCCAAGAGAAACAACTTGATGGGATCTTATGATCCCTCTTTCCTTTTCTCTTCCTCCATGGAAGTTCGTTGGGCTGGTGAGAGAGGTTATCCTCAAGGAAAACTAGCTCGAGACCCAACTCTCTATATCTTGACCTCGACAGGGACATGCACAAGAAATGAAAAGGAGTAGCCTGTTATGATACCACTAATCCAGATTATTTTGTGAACAAAATGAAGGAACAGATATAACAATGAAATATACATAGATATTAAGAGATACATAGAACTATTGCAATAAACACAGATACACAATAATGCACAATTTTTATTAATGAGAGAATGTATAGAAACTGTAAGATTACAGAGTGAATAATTCATGAGAATGGTGGAATCCTATCTCTGATCTATGATCATTCGCAAGAAGATTATGATGTTTAAAATGAGGCTCTTAAATCCATTTTAACATAAAGAAAATCCAAAATCCTAACCCCAGAAGATGAAATTCCAAAAGGTTTGCGAACCTAGATGGGGGTAGTTGGTATGTCAACTTCTCAAGGGCGTAACGTTTACATATGTTCTATGTTTTGGGAATTATATAGCTCATTAGAAAGGTCTATCCAAGGATTACATATTCTATTTTTCTTATTCATGCCTCTATGTATCGTTTGGGCACCTTCACAACCAAAAAACGTCATTTAGGGCCTCAAAACGACCCAAAAAGTTCAGAACCCAAAAAACCATAGGAAAACCGCCAATGTGGAAACCCATGTTTTGAGCCAGTGGAATAGGTGCATGGCCACCGATTTCCACCTGGATCAATCCTCCCCTCTTAGGAAGCAATGGTCTCCATTACTTCAAGTCCCTGGAGAATATTTTTCTGAATCTGAACTGTGGTGAGTTGTTGCATTGATGAAGAAGTTTCTCTGCTTAGCTTTTTGAAGGATATTATGAACCTATTATTGGAAGGTTGGATTTGTTTAGAAAATATGGCTGCATGATCTTCCTGAGTGTGGGAGGACTATGTTGGTGAATATGGAGCATGAAGAACATGAAGATATTTATCATAACTTGGTTTGACTGGGCAGTGTGGAGGCACCCCCATAGGTGCAGTAGGAATATCTCGGTGCTCTTATACAATCTTATTGATATTATTTTATTGGATATAAGGCTATTGGGCCAAGGATGTAGTGGTTGTAGTGTCCTCTTCTGAATAGGTTTTGAAGAGGCTAAACTTTTCAGTATGATATATTACTTTGAGGCACTTTTTTTTCGGTACAGTAGTCGGAACTACCTCTGGTATCTAGTAGGGATGACCACCAAAGTAACAATGATGCAATGGGGTAGAGACTCATAAACAACATGATTCCTACACATATATGGTTGGACTAACAAAACATCAAATAATTCCAGTGGGGAAACATCACACAGTACCTCATCCTTGAAGGGCTTGATGTCGTATGACAAGAAAAATTGTTGCCTGACACGAATATCTCATATCTGGAGAAACCATCTGGTGTTGTATGGTTGCAGGTGTGGTGTTGTTGGAAAATCCAATTGCTTGATGACCTCTGTTGATATGAGGTTCTTTTGGCTTCCGCTATCAACAATAAAATGTAGCGGGGTCCCCTTAACCCACATTTGTGAATGGAAAAGGTGCTCCCCCTCCTCAAGATCCTCTAGTTCTTCTAGTTGGATTGTTGTGGTTGTGACAATAGCAGTGGGTTCTACATCAATTATGTATCTCATTTTATTATTTCCTAAATCAGATTTTGAGTCAGGGCTCATCTATGTTTCTTTAAGCTTAGCTACCAATGACTGTTATGAGCAACATTCATCGGTGTTGTCCCAAGGGAATTTTTGGAAGTTGCACCACTTCCCAATGTCCTTATTCATCTTCTTGTTTTCCTTCTTTTCCTATGGCTTGTATTGGTTGTATTGAGGTTGAATGTTCTGAGAGTTAGGTCTACCTTTACAATACTTTGGTTGTTGTAGATTTTCTGGCCCAAATTCCCACTCGTTCTACTGCTTAAATGTTTGCTCGATTTTGACAACATATCTATAAGGGACTCCCAATGATGAGATTAAAAAATCCATTTTGGTTTTGATGTACATGTGTAGAGCCTTGCGGTATTTCATAACTAGAATTAGCTCATAGTCTTTGATACCCATATTGGTGTGCAAGGTATGGAAGGTATTTGTGAACTCCATAACTATTTGGTCCCTCTTTTGATTCAGCGTGGTCCATCAAATGTACTGGTCATCATAGTTTCCTAGAGGGTAATATTTCTCCTTGACTGCATCCATTAAAAACTCCCACGTGGGCTTGGCCTAAAATACTCCAAACTCCTCTATAGAATTTTTCTTCCAGTAAGTATCCCACCAATGTTTGACATGGGGGATATCCTTAAGGAGTGTAAAGGTGATATTTTCTCTATCAGAAAAATTGTGAATAGATAAATAAACTTCTAGCCAATTTAGCAATTTTTTCATATCATTCCCATCAATGTGACCTTCAAATATGGGAATATAAAAATTAACTTGTACCTTGAATGGGGTAGCGTATCCAAAGTGATTGTTTGATGAAGTTGAGCTTTTAATTGTCGGCAATCGTTGAATGAATTGGAAAAAATTCTCGAGCATCTTGTTTCTTTGTTGCGAGAGGGATTCCACAAGAAACAGCTTGATGGGATCTTCTTCTCCCTCATTCCTTTTCTCTTACACCATGGAAGGCCTCTAGGCTAGTGAGAGTCGTTATCCTCAAGGGAAAATATATCGATACCCAACTCTCTATATCCTAACCTCGTTGGGGAAATGCACAAGAAATGAAAAAGTAGTAGCACATTAAAAAAAATGAAGGCAGAGATATAACAATGAAATATACAGAGATATTGTGAGATACATATAACTATTTCATTAAACACAGAGATAGAGTAATGCACATTTTTTATTAATGACAGAATGTACAGAAACTGTAAAATTACACAGTGAATGACTCGCGAGAATGGTGATATATTATCACTTAGAAGAGATGTGATGGATATGCTCATTCACAAGAATATTATTATGTTTACAATGAATCCATTTTAACATAAATAAAATCCAAAACCCTAACCTGGAAGATGAAATGCCAAAATGTTTGCAGGCCTCGATGGGGGTAGTTGGTATGTTAACTTCCCAAGGGTGTAAATTTTGCATATGATATTTGTTTGGGGAAGTCTATACCTTTTGGGAAAGGTATAGACAAGGACTACAAGTTCCATTTGTCCTAGACATGTTTTTGCATTTGATATAGGAAACTTCATGCCCAAAAAACGTCGTTTAGGGCCTCAAAATGGCCCCGGAAGTTCATGACCCGAAAAAGTGTAGAAAAATTGCCAAGGTGGAAACCCATGTTTTGACCTAGTGGAATAGGTGCATGTTCATTGATTTCCACATGACTCAATCCTCCCCACTTAGGAAGAAATGGTCTCCATTACATCAAGTCCTACGGGAATCTTTTGTTGAATCTGAACCTCAATGATCTACTTCTCTTATTGAAGAAGTTAGCCTGCTTAGCTTGTTGAAGGGTGTTATGAACTTATTTTTGGAGGGGTTGGATTTGGTTAACCAATCTGGCTGCATTATCTTCCTAAGTGTGGGAGGAATTTTTTGGTGAATATGTAACATGAATAACATGAAGATATTTATCATAACTTGGTTTGACTGGGCAATGTGGAGGCACCCCCGTAGGTGCAATAGGAATCTCTTGGTGCTCTTCTACAATCGTGTTTATATACTTCTTTTGGATACAAGAGTCTTGGGCCAAGGTTGCACTGGTTGCAGTTTCCTTCTCTTCTGACCAGGTTGTGAAGAGGTTAAACTTTATAGTATGAGAGATTACTTTGTGGAACTAGTTTTTTGTACAGTAGTCGGAACTACCTCTGGTATCTTGTAGGGATGACCCCCAAGAGTAACAATGATGCTATGGGGTCGAGACTCATAAAAACAATGATGCCTCCACATATATGGATGGCCTAATAGAACATCACAGACTTCCAGTAGGGAAAAATAACACAATATCTAATCCTTTAAGGGCTTGATGTTACATGACAAGTGACATTGTTGGTTGACATGAAGATCTCGTCCCTCACGAATCCATCTAATGTTGTATGGATGTGGGTGTGTTTTTGTTGGAAAATCCAACTTCTTGATGACCTATGTTGAGATTAGGTTCTTCTGGATTTCGTTATCAACAATAAAATACAGTGGGGTCCCCTTCACCGACAACTATGAATGGAAAAGGTGCTCCCCCTCCTCAAGATCCTCTAGGTATTCTAGTTGGATTGTTGCAGTCATGATAGTAGCAGTGGGCTTTGCATCAATTATCAGTATACTTTTATTATTGTCTGAATCAAAGTCTGAGTCTATGCTCGACTATGTTTCTTTGAATTTGGATACCAATGATTGTTTCGAGCAACATTAATCGGTGTTTTTCCAAGAGATTTTCTTGAATTCGCACAATTTCCCATTATCCTTCTTCTTCTTCTTGTTTTCCTTATTTTCCTATGGCTTAGAATGGTTGTCTTGAGGTTGATTGTTATATGAGTTAAGGTTGTATTTACCATACTTTGGTTAATTCAGATTCACAGAACCAAATCCCCCCTTGTTTTGTTGCTTAAATTTGTACTCAATTTTGACAACATATCTATAAGCAACTCCTAGTGATGAGATGTCCAAAAAAACCATTTTGGTTTGGATGTAGTTGTGTAGAGCCCCACGGTATTTCAAAACCAGATGTCGCTCAGAGTCTTGCATACCCAACTTGGTGCGCAAGTTATGGAAGGTATTTGTGAACTGCAACATTATATTGTCCTTATTTTGAATCCTCGTCATCCATCTCATGTACTAGTCATTATAGTTTCCCATACGGTAATATTGCTCCTTGACCGCAAGCATAAAAAATTCCCAAGTGGGCTCGGCCAAAAATATTCCATACTCCTTTGTGGAATTCTTCTCCCAGTAAGTTTCCCACAAATGTTTGACATGGGGGGGAGACTTAAGGAGTGAAAATGATCCATATGGATGTTGGTGGCCTCCCACCTATTCCAACTGGCTCATTTTGGCAGTTTTCCAGTTTGGCGGGTTTTTCCCTAGTTTTCGGGTCCCTGACTTACGGGGTTGTTTTGAGACCCTAAACAGCGTTTTTTAGGGCTCACCACAGTCAAAATAACATTTGATAGGTAGTAGAAAAAATTTTATTCCTCGGATAGACCTTTCCAACATGCTATCGTGCGCCTAAAACGAAGACTATATGCAAAAGTTACGACCCCGGGAAGTTGATGTACTAACTTACCCAAACAGGGCCCACATGACTTTTGGCACTTGATCTCCTAGGGTTAGGTTTCTTAGATTTCTAGGGTTTTTGACATTCTTGTTTATTGTAAAAATTACTTCAGAGCCTCATTGTAATAATCTCCTTGTGAATGAGCGCAGTCATCACATCTCTTCTCAGAGATAAGACGTCGCCATTCTAGCAAGCTTGTTTCCGCTGTATTTTACAGTTTCAACTTATTTCCTTATTGAATAGAAACCATTTTTACTATATATTTGTTATTATGTGTTAAGCATATTTTGATAATAATCTGTATTCATTTTGTTCTGCAAATATATTATGGATCAGTGGTATCAGAGCGGTCTACTCCTTGTCATTCTTAATGCATGTCTCCAACGAGGTCAGGGTACAAAGAATTGGTTCTCGATCTTGTTTCTCTTAAGGAAAAAATCTCTTGCACGACCAAACAACCTCTCATGGAAGAAGAAAAGAAAGACGAAGGGACAGGAGATCCCTTCAAAAAAATTCCCGAGGAAGCCCTCACACAAAAAAGGAATGAGATGATGGATAGTTTTGCGCAAATCCTTCGGCGGCTACCAACAAGTGACGCATCTTCCTCAAACGGAGGTGTTGCCCCCTTCAAGGTACAAATCAACTTCGATATTCCTATATTTGAAGGTCATATAGATGCATATATGGTAGAAAAATGGTTGAATCTTCTAGATGGGTATTTCTCTGTCCATAACTTCTCAAATAGAGGAAATATTACTTTTTCTCTCCTCAAAGTCATCCCCCGTGTCAAATATTGGTGGGAAAATTTATGTGATAAAAAGGAAATAGAGGAAACCTAATTATTTACAATCACAGACACATGGGAGTCCTTCATGGATGTTATTAAGGAAAAATACTACCCTGTTGGAAGTTATGACGACTTGTACAAAAAATGGAGCACGTTGCGGCAGGGAAGAGACCAAGCAGTACCTGAGTTCACAAATATATTCCATACCTTGTGCACCAATATGGGTATCAAATATTCTGAGAAACATCTGGTGCTCAAGTATCGTGGTGGTCTACATAGATACATCCAAGCTGAAATGGAGTTTTTGAACATCTCATCCTTGGGAGTGGCCTACCAATACGTCGTCAAAATCGAGCAGAAGCTCAAACAAAAGACGTGAAAATTTGGGAGTGGGAACCCCTCAAAAAAAAATCCAGGAAAGGGCAGCCCCAACCCGTAGAAAAAAGGAAAGAGAAAAGACGGATAGCCTTAGGACAACCAGTCCATGCTGCAAGCAAATAAGAACACCATAAAGAAAAATCAAGATACCAGGAAGTGGTGCGACTTCCATAAGAGCCCATGGCATAACACTGTTGATTGTTGCTCGAAGAAGTTGTTGGTGGCTGAGGTGAAAGCCTCTAAATCGGATGTGAGTTCCAACTCTGAGTTAGAACCAAAAAGGGGGAGACGAATCATAGACGTAGAACCCATGGCTACCATTGCTACCACCAAGCTCCATCCCAGTGAACCAGACGAGCCATATGAAGGCGAGCACCTTTTTCATTCATAGATGTGGGTGAAGGATACCCCGCTTCACGTCATCGGTTATAGAGGTATCCATAAGAACCTCATCTCAACAGAGGTTTTCAAGTGACTCGCCCTTCCAACAACGCCACACCTACAACCCTACACCAACGGATGGCTCCACCAAGGAAGTGACATCCACGTCAGCCAACAATTCCACATGTCATACGACATCAAGCCCTTCAAAGATGAGGTATTGTGCGATGTTTCCCCTCTCAAACTTTGTAATGTTATTTTGGGCCAACCATATTTATGGAAACATCATGTTGTATATGAGTCTAGGCCTCGTAGTGTTATTATTACTTTGAATAAGAAATTGTACAGGATACCTGAGGCAGTCCCACCCATTGTTATTTCATTGATCTCTACCAAGCAATGCAGAAATTTCATCTCTCGGATAGGGAAGTTTGTCTTCTTCGTGATTCACTCTCAGAATGAATGAAATATTGCAGCCACATCCTGGGTCTTCACGGTCAACCTCTCCACACAGCAGAAGCAAGTGGATAAGGTCGTGGAAGAATAATCAAATATATTATCCTCACCTACCGGGGTACCTCTACACTGTCAGATCAAGCACCCCATCGATCTGACCCCTGGTGCACCGCTTCCCAATGGGCCAGTCTACTACCACTCTCTATTAGAGAATGAGGATATCAAGTGACATATCCAAGAATTTCTCCACAAGGGGCACATCCATCCCATCTCATCACCTTGTGGGAGACCAATCATGATGGTACATAAGAAATATGGAACCTGGCGACTCTGCATTGATTACCAGGCTCTGAATAAAATAACAGTCAGAAACTTGTACCTGACTCCCTGAATCGATGAACTCCTTGATCAACTCACGAGGACCAAATACTTCAGTAATATTGATCTGAAATCTTTCTACCACCGGGTCCCAACAGAAAAGATAGATGTATGGAAGATCACCTTCAAGTCAAAGGAATGTATTTTTGAATGGTTGGTCATGCCCTTTGGTTTGAAAAATGCTCCAGCCACTTTCATGAGGATGATGGACGATATCCTACGACCATTCACTAATACTTTTGTAGTGTTGTATCTCGATGACATCATCTTTTACAGCAGGACTTGGGAATAACACTTGTAGCATATTCAACAGGTTTTGCACACCTTGCAGCAGCACTAGCTCTATGCCAACTTGGAAAAATGCTCCTTCGGCATGGATAGGTTTCATTACCTAGGCTACATCGTTGATCAGCATGGCGTACATGTGGATCCATCCAAAATCCAATTCATCTGTGACTAGTCAGCCCCAACGACAGTCACTGAGATTCGGAGCTTCTTGGGCCTTTCCAATTTCTACCGTAGGTTCGTGTTGGGATTCTCCCATATTGCATGGGCCCTCAACCAAGTAACCAAGGGTGGTGGTAAGGAGAAATTTATGCGGGGTCGGTCCCAACAATAATATTTCGATGATTTTAAGTAGCACTTGTGCTCAACCCCAATACTTTCACTACCGGACCTGCAGCAGCCCTTTGAGATCGAGACAGATGCTTCAGACTATGTTTTGGACGTCATTCTCACTTAGTACAGCCACCCCATGGCCTATCATAGTGAGACACCATCATATGTTGTCCATAAGTACCCTACTTACGACAAATAAATGTACTCCATTGTGAAATATTGCTCCTAGTGGAGACATTACATTCTTGGGAAGGATACAATCATCCACACTGATCATAAGCCACTACAGTTCATGCAGACACAAGGCAAATTGCAGAATGACCACCATCAGAAGTGGTCCACTTACTTGTAGGGATTCCACCTCAATATCAAGTATAAAAAAGGAAAAACCAATCGCGTCGTTGATTTCCTCAACAGACCGCCAGTCGCGGCACTCACCATGGTACTAGACTCTTGCGGCCATGAGACCTATGGATGGCCCCAACTCTATGATATAGACCCGGACTTCGCCACCACCTACCAAATGTTGGGCACAAACGTAGTTGTCATTAATTTCCATCTTCAGGATGGGTTGTTGTGTCGTTTGGGCCATATCTACATTACATCAAGTGAGAGAGCAAAGTTGATCTAGGAATCCCACTATAGTCGGGTGGAAGGACACTTTGGCGTCGAAAAGATAGTGACAATGATGCAGAAACATTTCTATTGGTTGAAACTTTGACAGGAGGTCACCAAGTATATAAGGTCCTGCACTGCCTGCACAATTTCCACACCGACCATTAAGAAATAGGGCATGTACACCCCTCTTCGTACTCTTGATAGGCCATGGGAATCCATCTCAATGGACTTAATGTTGGGTCTCTCGTCCACCAAGTGGGGAAATGACTGTGTTTTTGTGGTTGTGGATCACTTTTCTAAGATGGCGATTATGGCCTCCTGCAAGAAGAGCATCACAGTAGAGGCCACTGTCAAGCTCTTCTTTGAACGAGTTTGGGTGCATTTTGGAATCCCACAAACCATTATATCATATAGGGACAATCAATTTCTCAGCACATTCTGGTCAATCTTTTTTTCACTGTTGGACACCAAGCTCACCAAATCCACGGCCTTCCACCCCCAGACAGATGGCCAAACCGAGGTCATAAATAGAATGATCATGCAAATCCTACACATATATAATTCCAATAACCCTCGCACATGGGATGAGATTCTACCCTATTTTCAACATAGCTACAACTGAGCCCTGCATAGCTCAACCGGCCACATCCCCTTTCAGGTGGGGTTTGGATTCCATCCATTGGGTCCCATAGATGTTGCACTACCCCTTGCGGTCACCTCGGCCGAATCATCTCCTACTCCAACTTAAGTTGACAAAGACACCCGGTTCATTGAGTGAATCCATCACATCCGCCAATAGGTTCAGGATATCCTACAGATGTCCAATGACAAGTACAAGTCGCACCATGATCGACAACGTGTGCCACATAAGTTTCAGGTGGGGACAAAGTTTGGTTGCACTTGCAGAAAGAGCGCCTTACAGGACCCCATAGAAAGATTCGCCCACTCTTTTATGGGGCGTACACCATCACAAAGGATATGGGTGATAATTCTTTCAAGCTCAACATTCCTCCTTTCCTTGTCTTGCACCCAATGTTCAACGTGGATATCCTTCGACCGTATTTCCCACCATTATTGGACACCTCGGAGATAGCAGAACAACTAAAACCAAAAGATATCAAACATGAATGCATACAAAAGGCATCCAATGATCATATTGTGGACAAACAGATCAAGGGAACTCGCCAGTAAAGGATCCATCTTTATCAAGTTGTCAAAGTAGGTCATCTCCTGCACCAAGGCAAGTGGCTCACCTGGGGCCAAATTCAGCAGAACTTTCTTCATTTGATGGGGGAACTCAGTGCAATGGATACCATTTCTTCCTAAGGGGGGAGGATTGATCCATATGGATTCCAGTGGCCTCCCACCTATTCCAATTGCCTCATTTTGGCATTTTTCCAGTTTAGTAGTTTTTTCCCTAGTTTTCGGGTCCCTAATTTGCGAGGCCATTTTGAGGCCCTAAACAACGTTTTTTAGGTCTGGACACGGTCAAAATGGCCTTTGATAAATACAAGAAAAATGTGTATTCCTTTGATAGACCTTTCCAACAGGCTATCATGCGCCTAAAATGAAGATCGTATGCAAAAGTTACGACCCCGAGAAGTTGATGTACTAACTTACCCAAACGGAGCCCACATGACTTTTGGCGCTTCATTTCCTAGGCTTAGGTTTTTTGGAGGTATAGGGTTTTTGGAATTCCTGTTTATTGTAAAAATTCCTTTAGAGCCTCATTGTAATCATCTTATTGTGAATGAGCGCAGCCATCACATCTCTTCTCAAAGATAAACTGCCACCATTCTAGCAATCTTGTTTTTGCTGCATTTTACAGTTTCAGCTTATTTCCTTATTGAATAGAAACTAGTTTATTGTATATATTTTATTCTTTTTTAAGCATATTTTGCCAATAATATGTGTTCATTTTGTTCTGCAAATCTATTTTCGATCAACAAAGGTGATCTTTTCTTTGTCGAAAATTTTTTGAACAAAGAAATAACCTTCTAGCAAATTTAACCATTTTTCCAAAGCATCCACATCGGTCTGACCTTCAAAAATGGGAATATAAAAATTAACTTGTACCTTGAATGGGGTAGCATCTCCAAAGAGATTGTTTGATGAAGACATGCATTTCATTGCCGGAAATCATTGAAGGATTTGGGAAAAATTCTTCAACATCTCGTTCCTTTGTTGAAGGGCAGTCGAATAGGATGGGTTTATCTTTGTAGAAATGGCTCCGGGAGCCAAACAGAAGGTTGATGGGAAGGTTACGGGTTGTAGCCTTAACCTGAGAGATTTTGTCTCTAGGACCAACCTGTACATCACAATATTAGGATCTTATGACGTTGTGATCGGTATGGACTAGTTGGAATCGCATGAGGCGATACTCAACTGTAAGACAAAACAGTTGAGCTTCGTCGATGATGAGGGATAGAGACGCATGATTGTAGGTCGAAACTAGGGAGTTTTTCTGAGGTTCATCTCTTCCTTACAGCTATGGAAGAGCTTGCGCCAGGGATGTAATCTTTATACGATCCTTGCGTTAAACAAGAAGGGAGTAGCAAAAGTTCTAGAACACCTTCCAGTGGTAAGAGATTTTGCCAACTTCTTCCTTGAGGAGTTACTTGGGATGTCACCGGAGAGGGATTTGGAATTTACCATACCTAAAACCGAGGTCTGAACCAATAGTAAGAACACCTTATCGGATGTCTACCCTGGAGTTACAGGAGTTGAGAATGAAACTGAAGGAGTTGTTGGACCTGGGGCTTATACGTCCAAGTGTGTCACCATGGGGTGCACCTGTTATTTTCATATGAAAGAAGGATGGGTCGTGGAGACTGTACATTGACTATCATCAATTGAACAAGGAAATGATCAAGAGTCAATACATGTTTCCAAGGATTGATGATTTGTTCGATCAGTTGAAAGGCACAATGGTTTTTGTCAAAGATCAACTTGAGATCAAGGTATCACCAGTTACAGATCGAGGAGGACGGCATCCCTAAGACCGCCTTTAAGATGAGTTTTGGGCATTACGAGTTTAATGTTTTACCTTTTGGACTGACAAACGCCCCTGGGGTATTTATGAGTTTTATGAATGGGGTGTTCCGTGAATACTTGGACAAGTTCATCCAAGTATTCATTGACGATATTTTGATTTACTCTCGGACGATGGAGGATCATGATGAGCACTTGTGCTTGTTACTAAAGTGTCTGCGAGAGAACAAATTGTATGGGAAATTGTCTATATGTTTGTTTTATCAATCAAAGATTCACTACTTAGAGCATGTCATCTTCGGCGAAGGTATTGTCGTGGATCCATCAAAGGTTGAGGCTATTATGGAATGGCCTGTGTCGATGAATTTCCCGGAAGTGCATAGCTTCATGGGTTTAGCGGGATATTATCGACGGTTCATCGAGGGTTTCTCAAGTATAGCAAATCCGATTACAGAATTGTAGAAGAAGAACAAGAAGTTTGTTTGGACCGAGAAGTGCGCGAAAGCATTTCGTAAGCTCAAAGATATATTGACAACAGAAACGATACTAAAGGTTCCCAACGTGGACGTGGACTTCTTGGTATGCACTGACACATCCAAGGAAGGCTTAGGCAATGTCTTGATGCACGACGATTGAGTGATCACTTACATCTCGAGAAAGTTGAGAAGGCATGAGGAGAACTATGTGAAGAACGATTGGGATTTGTTACCCATTGTTTATGCCTTGATATTTTGGAGACACTACCTTATCAGATGGAAATTTGAACTAAAAACGGAGCATTGTGGACTACAGCACATCTTTACGCAAAGCGACTTGAACGTGCAACAACGGCATTGGTTGAAATTTCTTACCAAGTATGATTTTGATATTACTTACATAAAGGGAACAATGAACAGAGTGGCGGATGCATTGAGTCGAAGACCACGCATATTTTCAGTGATGCCTCTTTAGATGAATCTACATGAAAAGATTTTAACTTTATAGTGTGACAATGATTGGTACAAAGAGGTAAAGGATTTTATCAGACAAAACACAATAATGGTGCCAAAATTTGAAGGATTTACTATGGACAACGACGAATTATTGAGATTTAAAAGTTGAATTTACATACCGCCCAATGACGAGTTGAAGAGTCTGGTCCTAAACGAGGCTCACAGAGTAGTGTACATGGCTCACCCAGGAGTCACGAAGATGAGGGAAGACCTTAAACCCTTATTCTTCTGGAAAGGAATGAAGGTAGACATAGTCAACTACGTGGAAAGATGTCTAGAATGTCAGCAGGTGAAGGATGAACATATAAATCCAACAGGATTATTACAGCCACACGTTATTCCAAAATCGAAATGGGAAGTCATTTTGATGGATTTCATTGTTGGATTTCCACTGACGGCAAGGAGACACGACTCGATTTTTGGGTAGTCGACACTCTGATGAAGAGTGCTCATTTTATTCATGTATGTACAATGTATCAGGCACTTGACATAGCTAGAGTTTTCATCAATGATATTGTGAGACTGCATGGCATGCCTAACAGGATGATATCCAATCGAGGATCGGTGTTTACTGGATGATTTTGGACTAGTTTTTAAGAGGCCTTGGGAACCCAACTTAACTTTAGTACTGTGTATAACCCGGAGATAGACGGGTATACCAAACAAACAAACCAAATCTTAGAGGACATGTTGTGTACGTACGTGATGGACCAACAAAATTGTTGGGAAGAATTCTTGCCATTGGTAGAATTCGCATATAATAACAGTTATCAAAGCACCATTAAGATGGCGCCTTTCAATTTTCTTTACGGGTGACCGTGTCAGATGCCTTGAGTTGGGATCGACTTGAGGATAGGGTCCTGGGGGGACCACAAGTGATCCAATAAATGGAATATCAAATTAAAACTATAATACAAAGGATTAATGAAGCGCATGATCGGTAGAAGATTTATGTCGATGTGCATCGTGTCGACCATAGTTATGATGTTGGTGATCGAGTATTCTTATGGGTGAAACTTCATAAGAGTTCGATCAAGTTTGGAAAGGGTGTTAAACTATCTCCTAAGTTCATGGGATCCTACGATATTGTGGAAAAGAGAGGGTCGTGGTCTATTGACTAGCCTTGTCTGATCCTTGAGGCATATGCAACATGTCTTTCACGTCTCTGTTTGAGACATTATTTTAGTAATCCTACACATGTTATTGACATGAGTACCTTGCAGGTATCAGACGAGGGTATGCTCACGGCTGAGCCAATCCGCATCATGGACCATCGCATTCGACAGCTATGGTATCGAACCATAGATGAGGTCAAGGTCCAGTTTGACAACTATAATCCACACTCGGCGACCTGGGAGGACACATATGATATGCGTCAGCAATTTCTTTTTTTGTTCGATAGGTAGACTTATGATACTATGATACATTTTATTTCGACACTTATATACTGTGAAACTTCGGGACGAAGTTTCTAACAAGAGGGGATGTATGTAACATCCCGCTCTTATGTGCACTAAGCAAACTTATTCTTTGAGGACACTTTCTTGCAAGTGATCCGGATTATTATACTATTGTTCATTTGATTATGATTATGAGACATTATGGATTGATGATATGTTAATTTGGTGTATTCACATAGATAGGTGTTATTGACTGGGTTCTCCTGAGTGTGCAGGAATTTGGACATTAAGGATGCAGAGGCATCGATGAAACCCCTTGGACTCCAGATCGATTTAGGGAGTGGACTATTGGGTTTGAATGTTATTGATGTGACACATGTACATATGATTAGATGTTATGACGATTGATTATTATTGTTGACATGATTCATTGATGGATGTCGGTTGACGATATCTTGTCGACCAGACTCACATGTGGAGTAGAGGGGTCACGCACGACAACTAGAGACTTTGAGGGAGAGGTGTGGCAGCATCCCTGACACAGCCTACTAGCAGTCCCATCGTGGCTCGAACTGTAGGTTAACGATTACCTAGTTCGAGAAGACCCACAATGTCATGAGGGTAGACTGTGACAGTCGCTCACAATGATTCTAAGGGGCATGCAATAATGCAGGGGCCTTATTCCTTAGAGGCCCTTATTCTCCCACAAGATCACCTGGCGGAGTATTGACTCCAAGGGTTTTGACGTCTACCAAAGTTAGTGAAGAGTCGAGTGGCACCCTTGGAGCATGTAGTGCGTTCTGAAGGGCACGTCGCACAAGGAAAATAGAAACAGGTGAGTGGCACCCTTGGAGCACGTAGTGCATCCTGAAGGGCACGTCGTGCAAGGAAAATGAAAAGAAGTGAGTGGCACCCTTGGAGCACGTAGTGTGTCCTGAAGGGCACGTTGCGCAAGGAAAATGGAAAGAGGCGAGTGGCACCCTTGGAGAACATAATGTGTCCTAAAGGGAACGTCGTGATATCAATGGGTAAGTGAATAAACCTAGTCGGCCTTAAAATGAATGATGTGATAAGTAATATTTAAAAGCAATTTTCCTTAATAAAAATTTTGCCCATCCTAGTGAAATTAAAACCTAGGTCTAAGTAGAACATGTGGTCAAAAAATAATAATAATAATAAATAAACATGTAACAAGAAGAGGGGTAAGAAATTCAAATTAATTTATTAAAGTCAAAATTATAATGGAGGATTAAAATTTTAAAAAGGTAAACGGTTCTTTTATCTACATGTGCTAATTTAATTTTTAGTTAAAAAGAAAAGAGGGTAAACGGTTGTTTTATCTACACTTTCTAAATTAATTTTAAATAAAGAGGAAAAAGGGTAAATGGTTGTTTTTTCTACACTTGCTAAATTGATTTTTTAGTTAACAAGGAAAAAGAGGGAAACTTAAAAGAAATAGGAAACTTAAGGAAAAAGGGGAAACGTAAAGAAAAAAAGTTGAGTGTCTAACTTAGTAAGGAATCTTTCCTTGGGAACTTGCTAATTATGAACTCAACTAGGAATTAAGTAAGTCGTAAGTCATTTAATATTTGTAAGGGAATATTGGGACACCAAGGAGCGTTTTTAAGAATGCTTTCAGGTGGGTGAGGGAAATAGGAATATTTAATTAATTAATAAAATTGATTTTTTGGTGCAGCTAGGGGATGGGTGACATGTGTACGGGGGAGGTTTTTTGAAATTAATTAACTGAAAAAGGAATTTAATGAGAATTTGGGAAACTAATTACTTAAAAAACTCTATAAAAATGATGGAGCAGGAGGAGTATGGATCTGATCTTTTTGTGTAACGTTACGCTGTTGAATTTTTACCTTGACTGAACTTTCTCTTGTGGGAGTTGGGATACCCAGCTCAGGTAACAAGTGGTAGCTCGACCTTACGAGGCGAGTTGGGTGCTAGAAGTTTTCTGGTATTGTGTGTGTGGCCCATTTGCAGCTCGGGGGGGCTCAGGGAGGAGAAGATTACCCCTAGCGTTGGCTGAGCGGTACCGGTGAGGTCACATCGATTGGAAAGTGAGAGCTAGAAGGAGAGTGTGTGGGAAAATGACTCAAATATTTTTCTTTTGACTAAGTTACGCATGTTAAAGTTGTTACTTGCAATGAAATTTAGTTTACACGTGTTATTTTTCTGTGCTTGGTTGAATATTTCATTGCCATGAGATTTCTTGCACCTGTCTTCCTACGGTATTTGTAATCTCGTTTGCTTGTTGTATTCTACATTGATTTCCCATGACAAACCCAACCTCTAATATCAATGACTTATCTACATTTGTTTTTATTAATTATTACGAAGAAAATTTGTGTTTTTATCTTTCGTCTCTTATCCCTTAAGTTATTATTTTGTGCCTGAGCAGTTGGCAAGGAGCCAAATCAACAGGAATCACTCCGGTGTTTAAATACCTATAGATTCAAATTCCCTTCTTTCCTATCCATGGATGTTGGTAGCAAGCCAAAGAGGAAAGAAAAACGATCGTGGGAAAGAAAGCATGCAGAAAACTGAAGTAACAACTGGCAGAAGAGCAGCACGTGCGCATGCAAGAAAGCATGCACAAAGGAAAGTGACAGTTGGAGGAGGAGTAGCATGCGTATGGGAGAAATACCTAACGTAAGAAGGGTTAGGGTTTTTGTAATATTCTAAAAGAGGTTGAAGAGCTCGAAATGTATAAATATAGATACGAAAGTATCATATAAAGGAGTTTGTTAGTAGTTGTGAGCGATTTTCTGTAATGTTTTGAAGCAGTACAAATTGACTTGTAAGTTGTTGAGAAAAGGAGACCCAAGGAGGGGTGGATCTGAGGATTAGACCGCAAGTCGTGGAGCCTGGTTCGATCTAGTTCACCTCGCATAGATCTTGCCCAGTTTTGTGGAGAATTGTAAGCGCGAGGCGCCAGAAATGCAGAACTATTATAATACAAGAGGCAAGAGCCAAATCTTTGTGGACATAGCCCAGGAGGGGGTGAACCACGATAACTCTCGTGTCATGTGTTAAATGTATGCATAATTCTTCTTTCTTTCATCAATTGATGGTTAAACTTGATTGATGAGTTAATACTTGGTTATGAATCTACTTATAGTTAACTGTAATTAACCTGTGGGATATTCGTATGCGAATCCAAGGAATAAGTACTCTCCCTTACAGCTCATGGTATCTAACCCTATCCAAGGAACCCCTATCCCATGCTTTGTCCTAGGTTGTAAACACTTGAGTCTTACAACCACCCATTTAAATCTATCTCGGGTGAGACTACGCAGCGCTTTCTGGCGTTGTGTTGCCTTCTGGTTTACCAGGAGGGTTGATAGTTTTAGAGGCTTTGTTGGAACCCTGAGTGACATGAACCCTGGGTCAATAACTCAGACAACCCTTGAAGGGAATAAGTAACCAACAAATGGTTATGTTGTCGTGTTAAGAGGAATAAGAAAGGACTGAGTAAATGAGATGGAATGAATAAAGAACTGAAGGAAGAGAAATGAACCATTAAAAGGGGATGTTGAGACCTTGGAACCCCAAGAGAGAAGAAATTGAGGGCTGGTTGAGAACCACAGAGCTAGAGTTTGCACAAAAATGCAATAGAAACCCCAAGATCACACCGCATAAATACCTAGATAAATACGTATTTACGGATCTACACGAAGTTTTTTTTCTGTGATTTTCTGTGTCTACTACAGGAGTGGATCTTAAGGTTAAAGGATACCCATGCGACGAACCAGATTCGAAAGATATATTGGACTCCAATATAGATCCAAAAGCTACAGTAGGCGAACAACAAATTCACCTGTGCAGTCGAATTTTGGCTTGATAGTATTGTGCCAGGATTTATCACAGAATTCGCAGTAGACACGGCACAGTCATACAGCACAGTGGAGCAAGAGTTCCTACGAGGACCTAGAGGAAGGTACATCCTATCACTATATACTTATATCAATATACTGATATATAACAAAGGTGTGATGACAATGGAATCAGATAGCTAGACCTCCCTGCGCGCATGGCAGAAGGGGGGAAGCACTGACAGAGAAAGGAGGAATGGAAGGAGGGAAGGATACAAAGAAGAAGAAGGAGGAACCATTGGACCTGATCTTGATGGATGACGACCAAATCAAGTGGATATTTGCATCATCAAGAACGACGCATAGCGGAGTACCCTACCAATATAAGGTGAATACCAAGAAGAGAGTCGTCGCCGAGAGGGAGGGCTTGGCCAGCGATGAGGAAGAGGTAGAGGGTCTCTAGGCTATGGAGCAGATTGAGGAAATCCTGCGTGCCGCATATGAGAGGAAAACAAGAGGCCCAAGAACAGGAGGAGAAGACAACCATTCCTTCAATATTAATGTCAGTGTGGAACCCATAAACCTATGTGCGACCAATACACCAAAAAGAACACCACTGTTTAGACAACCAAAGTTCGAAGGAAGTCTGACAGCAGGAAGTACATCAATACAAAGGGATATAACTGGAGGATCCAGTTCAGGCAACCTTAGTCAACTATCTACACCACATGAAGGAGGGAGTAGCTCAGGATTTGGAATGGCAGGACACAACCCTACTATCAGATTACCAGAGTTTCGAGGAGAAGTAGAAGAAGACCCTGAGAAGCATTTGTTCATTTGCACAAAGATCTGGGAAGAAAAGAAGATCACTGATGAAGACACTAAACTCTCCCAGCTATTGATCACGCTAAGGGACCGCACACTAGACTAGTACATGAGTCTAGACACAAATAGTGTTCCTGGAATGACAAGGACACTGGACAACATTAATAAACTATTGATCAATGAGTTCTAGAAGTCGAGATCAGAGGATCAATACATGAATGAGATGATCGAAATACAACAGAAACCAGGAGAATCGGTATGGGAGATTGATCAAAGATTCAAGCGATTAAAAGGAAAGTTAAAATACCTTATGACCGATATGCAGCATCAGCACCTGTTTGTCAACTCACTACTCCCACACTTAAAATATTCGTTACGAAAACAGAAGTTTCAGACACAAGAAGAGGCTCTGCAGGAAGCCCTACAATTGGAAGAGAATTAGTACCAGTAGACGGACCCGGCTATCGAAAAATTGAAGGAGGACCTAAAGAACTTAACATTTCAGCTGAACCAGAATAAAAACAAGGACAAACGAGAAGGAGTTTGTTGCACTACATGCAGGACAGAAGGACACCATAAGAATGAATGCCCAACATTCGCACAGTATATGGCGACAAGAATGACAAACCCACTACCACAGGGAGGATTATGGTGTGAAATATGTAAGAAACCAGGTCACGACCCTTACCACTGCACGATGATGCAGAAATACCAAACAGTCCCCAAGACCTCATATTGCACCTTTTGCAAGTCAGTAGGCCATGATGACAAATATTGCAGAACTATGGAGCCGATGCGGGAAAGAACATCAGACGCATACAAGGTACAGGCGGAAATGACGACTGGGCAGGCAGCACCATAGTTCAATCAAGCCCCAACACCATACAACACGGCGTAGCAGCAGTATAATACCACACCGCAACCTTACAATAACACGCAGCCGCAGTACAACCCAGCACATCCCCAGTACAATTTCGTGCAGTATAACTAGGGACCACAGTACAACCCATCGCAAGGTGATTGCACAGCTTATAGAGGAGAAGGAAGAGCTAGAGGAGGTTTCGGACGCGGTAGAGGACTTGTCGCATGTCACAATTTCCAGCAACCAGGACATTATGCACGGGAGTGTCCACTACCACCAGTGACTTGTATGTATTGTTGTGCATCGGACCATGATACGGAGGATTGTCCGACATTACTTAGAAAAATCTAGGAAAAAAGGAACCAAAATAACCAGAACGTTCAGTGGATTTCAGCCAAAGCAAGGGATGATGGTTAGAACATCAATATAGTCACTTGAGGAGGAACGACGCAGTTCGACAGGAACCAGCACAGAACTAATGGATAAAGAAGAACACCAACCCCAAGAAGTAGTTCGATGTGCATAAGGAGAAGGAGATTTTTACAAAATCTCAACAAGAATTCCAGAAGGAGAACATTGCATCGACCACACAGCAGAGAATAGAAGCCTTGGAATACGAAATGCCTCCATCAATGGACCATACCAACCGAATACAACCTGAGGAACAAGTAAGTATGATCAAAGACTTTTTGCAATCATGCATCAAAATGTTGAATGATCCTTCATCTATCAAGATATTACAAAACAACCTAGAAAAATGTAGTGGCGAGACAAAACAGAAGCCAGAATTGAAAATTGTTAACCACCTACACACAAGAAGAAGAACAAGCAGGGAATTTAGATTAAATGCTAACATTGGGGATTTCAATATGGGAGATATTATACTAGATCTAGGATCCGAAGTAAATGTACTACCAAAAGCCACATGGAAATGCATGGGAGAACATACACTGGGATATTCAATCGTTCAATTAAAACTAATGAATCAACATAGATTCCTACCAATAGGTAGACTGAAAAGAGTGACGGTAGACCTAGATGGGGTGCGCACTAAGGAAAACTTTGAAATCATCAAAATAGTAGACGTCACAACACCCTACCCGATGCTACTTGGTTTGGATTGGGCGTTCGAAAACCAAGCCATAATTAACTTAAAAACTAGAAAAATGACATTTGAGTCAGGGGACTATAGGGTCATAGCCCCACTCGACCCATCAAAAGGTGAGAGGTTCATAGAACCCACTTTCCTGGATTTAGAAGAGATCGTCCAGTTGTACATAACAACTGCACGTGATGCGGATTACATAAACCTAACTGCAGACGGAGTACTCAGTTAGTGAAGCATTACTTCGTGCACAACAGACTCAGACATTGGGTTAGAAAATCGGTAGCAAAGACTACACGAAGTATCCACGAGAAGGTGTGCTAGAAAAGACCGCACAAGTAAGCTGGATTGGCACATAAATCAGAGAACCACCCAGCTTTCATAGGCTAAATGATCTGGAAACTTTCTTGACACAATATGAAGATGAGGTACTAGAAAACCAAAGATTGCTAGCACTGGATTTAGCATTTAAGGCTACACCCTCCAGATGGTGGGGTGGACACAAAGAAACTATCACAGATTGGTACCAAGGTAAGTGATTACTGCGCATAAGGTTCGGAGCAAAACAGACATGTAACAAACAGCATAAATATGATGGACTAGGCACACCAGCAGAACACTAGGAGGCGTGTCAAACGCTATGGAAAATGACTCCATCGGAGGAATGGTCTCACCATTTCATTCATACTTTAGAGGGAATACCAGTGAATTGGTATACGGACCAGGAAATGCGTAAAGGAACCAAGACATGGGTAACACTCCAACAAAACTTTACAATCACTTTCTCATTCGACCATGAGAACCCCAACATAGACACGGCCCTGAAACGGATTAGAAACATCATATTCATCGAAGAACCGAAAGTAGAAACTACCACGGAGATACAAAAACGAAATAAGAAAACAGTCAAGGATCTACTATCATACTACCATGTACAGGAGGAAGCTCCGGATGAAGTCGATCCACGCAATATTCAGATCGAAGAAGTCGAAGGCGAGAGAGATGTGGAAGGACCACCCTTAGAGTTAGAGGTCATATTTTATCCAATCAAGGTAAATAAGGTTAACATAGGGACCGTCGAGCGGCCCAAGATGGTCAGCATTGGAGACTACTGGGATGAGCAGACACTAGAAAGCATCACCGAATTGTTGCACGAATACAACAACCTCTTTCCCACAACCTTTACAAAGATGAAAGGCATAGTAGGAGAATTAGGAGAAATGAAGATACCACTCAGAACTGATGTGACACCCATTAAACAACAACCATATAGATTGAATCTCATATATAAACAGAAAGTTAAAGATGAGATCGATAGGATGCTCAAGGCCGTTATCATCGAACCAGTTGAAGAATCAGAATGGATAAGTCCGATGGTAGTACAGGACAAGAAAGAGGGAAGAGGGATTAGAATATGCGTTGCCTTGAGTAAGTTGAATGATGCATGCCTACATGACCCATTCCCCACGTTGTTAACGGACGAAGTACTCAAGAACGTAGGAGGCCATGAAGCCTACTCATTTACTGATGGATTCTCAGGATATCATCAGATTAAGATAGCACAGGAGGATAGACACAAGACCATGTTCACGACATAATGGGGATCTGATCAGTATACAGTCATGTCGTTTGCACTGAAGAATGCACCCGTGATCTTTTCTAGAGTAGTCATCACAGCAATTAAGGATTTCATCCATCAATTCCTCTAAGTATACCTGGATGATTGGACGGTATACAGCCTATTAAAAAAATCATGTGGAAGTGTTACGACTGATGCTAAAACAATGCAGATAGTGCCAAATATCACTAAATATCAAGAAATGCATATTTGGGACATCGTTTGGGATACTAGTGGGACACATAGTATGGAAACAAGGTTTGTTAGTGGATCCGGCCAAAATCACAGTCATTGTTAATCTACTAGAGCCAAAAATAGTCCGCCAACTCAGAGAAACGTTAGGACATATGGGATATTACAGGAAATTCATCAAAGACTACGCACAGATTACAATACCAATGGAAAAATTGTTAAGGAAGGATACAAAGTATCAATGGAACAACGAATGCCAAAACGGTCTGGATACCCTAAAGGAGAAGATGGTCACTGCACCAATATTGGTATTTCCAGATTGGGAGAAGACATTCCATGTACATGTAGATGCATCAGCGATCGCACTCGGAGCTATCTTGGTGCAACCAGGAGTAGGAGACTTGGACCACCCGATAGCATTTGCAAGTAGAAAATTATCATATTCAGAAAAGAATTATAACATGACATAAAGACAGGGCCTCGATATGGTTTATGCACTACAAAAGTATGGACATTACCTATTGGGAAAACACTTTAATATTTTTACAGATCACTCAGCCTTGAAATACCTAGTCAACAAGATAGTGTTGGGGGGGAGAATCTGTCGATGGTTATTACTATTTCAAGAATTTGACTTTGAGGTAATAGTTAAACCAGGAAAACTAAATGCAAGGCCTGACCACCTATCGAGGGTCACAAATGGAGAGTAACCAACGAATTTAGAAGACAACTTTCCAGATGCATAGCTATTCTCAGTACATATTGTTGACGATCACTTCACAGAGATCATCCAGTACTTAAGCACGGGTACTACGCCACAAGAATATACCACTGCGCAGAAGAAGAACATGGTAGTCCACGCAGCTGACTATCAATTGATCACAGGACATCTATACAAGATGAGCGTAGATAGAATCTTACGAAGATACGTACTATCCCACAAATGACCAAGAATTTTAGCAGAAGCCCACGAGGGAATAGTAGGAGGACATTATGCAGGAAAAGCTACCACGCATAAGGTGTTATGCGCAGGACTATGATGGCCAATGATCCACAGAGACTCAAAATAATATTGTCATCAATGTGACGTCTTTCAAAGGGTAGGAAAACCCAATAGAAGGGACGAGATTCCACTACGAGCACAAGTTACACTTCGGGCATTCGAAAAATGGGTGATAGACTTCGTGGGACCTATTAACCCACCATCCAAAAGAACGGGGGTGAGATACATTATCACTGCGACGGAATACCTAACAATATGGGCGGAAGCTGCGCTAGTAAAATATTGCAGCGCAAAGACAGTTGCACACTTTCTGTTTGAACAGGTAATTACTAGATTTGGGTGCCCAAGAATTTTGATGAGAAACCAAGGAATGCCACCAGAAAATCACCGGAAAATCACACCATATCATCCACAGTAAAATGGCATGGTAGAAGCCTTCAACAAAATCCTATAAAATGCCTTGACAAAGATATGCAATGTCAACAGGGACGATTGGGATCTCAAGGTACCAGCAATACTATGGGCGTATAGAAACACATGTAAAAATCTGACTGGCCACACACCATTCAAACTAGTCTATGGTTAAGAAGCAGTAATTCCCTTAGAATTTTTAATACCCAGCCTACGTATAGCAGCAATTACACAAATGAGAGAATGAGGCATAGTACAGGAAAGACTAAATCAGTTACTGTCAATGGAGGAAGACCAAATCTTGTCAGGATTCCATCAACAAGTACAGAAAGCAATAGAAAAATATTGGTACGACCGCCACATCAAGAGGAAGACATTCAAGGAAGGAGATCTAGTATTACTCTATGATAGTAAAGCGTTACAGCACCCAGGAAAGCTGAGAATGCATTGGCTATGACCATACGAGGAAAAAATATCACGGACGAAGGAGTTGTACAGTTAAGAGATCTAGTGGGCACAGACCTCAGAGGAATGGTGAATGGGAGTCGGCTGAAGCTGTATAAGGACAGTCGAGCACCCACCGCGCAGTTAAAAAAAAAAAGGCCATCATGGACAAGACGCATATAAAACACGAAGCCAGCAAGGGAAAATATAATGACCATATCGAAAAAGGAAACATGCGGGAAAGACCGGAAAAAGCAGGCTGATAGGACAGCAAAAAGCAGATTTAAAGCAAGGCAAGGATGGAGGGGATGCCACATTAAACGTGCCAACTGGAGACGGAATAACAAGCATAATGGAAAGTAAGAAACCAACACAGATGCATTGAACCTACAGTTATGGTGCATTAATCACACAATGGAGGAAAACATCCTTGACATGCTTCATGGCGAGCCCATACAACACACGAGAACAACAACAATTAGTCTATTCGCGGACGGAGAACAGGAAAAGAGCAATAGTAGAAAGAATGAACAGAGGGAAACCACGGATCTTACCGAATCCATTCAAACCCCACAAATGTTTGACAGACACCATTATGGAACCAACGAAGCTCACAGAACCAGGTCATACAACCAGATCAACCAGGTCTCAGACAAGGTCACAAGGACCACCGGAAGAAAGCGAACAGTAGCCCCCAAAAATCGTCGATATTAACGAAATCCCGTCGCTAGAGGAAATTCCAGTAGAGTCTGCAACCATACTTGAGGAGGCCCCGAAACCACAAACAGAGGCCATGGAATAGGATACACCAGCAGCAGCGCACGAGCCCCAACACAAGGAAGAAGAAACCCACCAGGAAATACCACAAAAGAATGTCGAAGCAGCCATAGGAGCCACCAGAAGTGCACAGAACCCGGACGCAGTAGTGCAACCAGACAACCCACAAGGACCCATCCCAGATTCTTTTTCAGCTGAGCCGACGGGGGAAATGGCCACAGCTTGGGCAGAATGGATGGCGAAGGAGCAATCGGAAGCTGTTGGAACCTTGAACCAACCACGGTGTCAGGATGACCAAATTCAGATACCAAGCTCACCATGAAAGAAACCAGCTACAAAGATTGTGCTACCTCGCATACCAGAGGGATTACAGGTGGAGCCACAACTATTAGGTCACGTTGGGAAGTTCAAGTTTTCCGACCACGAGGTATAATATGACACTAAATATCCAGAGCTTGTACCATAGGTTTTTATGCAGAAAATAGTCGTGAACTAACTCAGAGAATCCATCACTCAGCCACACCAGTGGGCCACTGGACTGGATAGAACAGGAATTCTAGGGTTGTTGAAGATACCACACTTTGGCAGAGGCCAATATGCAACGGCATGCATAAAACAACTGTTAGCGGTTATGCATGGAGGGGATATATGGTTAGACAAACCCGTCCACATAACAGTCGAACTTATCATGCAGATAATAGGCTTACCCACCGAGGGTGTGGATCTCGCACTGATCCTGGACGATAATTCCAAGGAAAAAGCATTGGTTGAAGAGATAAAAAATAAATACGGCACCAACAGGGGAACAAGAGGCATTATAATTAAACAGATCAACAATGTCGCGACACAATTGGGTGCAAATATTTTAGCCTACAAAATGCTACGAAAATGCCATAAAGACGAAGTACCGGTAGGAGTCATTGTTGTGGAAGCTCAGTGCGCAGAAGGAACCTTCATGAGTTGGGCGCCATACCTATCAAACTTGTTCCAAATAGATTGTAAAGACATGCAATATGCAGGTACGAAATTTCATTATGCATGGTTGATCACTCTCATAGATTTCATGGGATGGTGAGAACCAGAATACGTCGTCTTTGCTACCACACCACAGCCAGGGGGAGCAAGATATCATGTCCTGAGAGTTGGGCCACTAGACAAGTAGAAGAAGGAGAATGGAATTGTATTCAAAGCATACCTACAGGAGATACAAGAAGCCATCGGCCAAGCATGGAGAATAACACCAGAGGTTGTCGCACGATACGGGGACATCGCTAATTTCTGGGCTAGGCGACAAGCCATGTGGATACAACCAAGGAAAGAATCGGATAAACAGTGGCTACAGATGCGCTACTGTTTCACCAAGGGTGATATCGACATGATCATCAGTGAATGGTATGATGAATGGAGGATCCCAACTATACCCAGAGGAGTACCAGCACAAACAGCAGAAGGAGGGGTTGCGCAGGCAGAGACACAGCGTCCACAAATCCCAGTACCCAAGAGCAGAAGAACGGTCCAACCCAAGTCAACTCAAGCAGACAACGGCTCACAATAGCCAGGGAACCATAAGGGAGGAACAGAAACCACCCAGCCAACCAATGGATAGAAGAAATTGGTTGAGGGAGCACAGGAAACTGTATCAAACCCCATCACACAGGAACCAGAGGGGGATAAGAGACCAGCAACACAGGACACAAGGGAACGCAATAAAATGAAGGCACAACGACCACCACCGAATTACACAATCATGGAGGATGATGGAGAGATGATTGCCAGGATGGTCCAAGATTGCCTCGCAGAAGATTTTGATCATGTCGCGCACCATCGGGATGAACTGTAGAAGGAACTGACAGAAATGGGACAGCCCCTTAAAAAATTCGGGGAAGCCTGAATCACAAGTACCAGTAGAGGCATAGATCCATCGACCACACAGGCCACAGAAAGGGTGGAGGTAGAAGAACGTGACGCAGTTCTTCCGATACCACATGCACATTCCACGGTCTACATAAATCCTAGCATTCTACGAATGGATGAAATTGTGGGACAGACACCACTGAAGGATTTGGATCATATCCAATTGGTCTTCACACGGACTCCATCAAAGGAATTACACAAACTACAGGTGAGCGTCGACCAAGAGATGCAGGCTCGAGCACACAAAAACTTAGTCGATCTACAACAAGCAATAAAGAATCGGGAAGCGCTGGAAACATTTTGCACACAGGCTCAATCGGAAACCAAGGAGGAGAAAGAACGCATAAACGATTTGGAACGCAGAGTGGAAGAATTTTTCGGGAAACTTCCAACTACTATGCAAGGAAGTGAACTCCCAGCCACAGAGAAGATCGACCAGATTGCACAGGAAATTGATCAGTATCAAAATAAGATCGAGACTCTCTGTGGATAGATTAGACCGACAACTCCACCACCAGTGAAGGAGAAAAGGAAGTAGGAAGCAGAAATGCAGCTGCAAGAGTTGGAAAAACAAGTTAGCATGGCAGCCAACTTGCTCAATAAAGCAAAGCAACTTTGGACAAGGCTGGAAGAGGATCCACAAGTCCAACACTGGGACAAGGAGGAGGAGAGGATCAATGCAACGATCCATGAACTCAAACAGTGACAGAATACCATACCTATCCTCGAACGAGTCAAGGGAATGAAAGAGTTGAAGAACATACAGGAAGAACTTATCACTGTGTAAACACAGAAACAGGAGCGTCGGGATCAAATAGAAATGTTGCAGGAATGAGTAGCAGAAGTACTTGTGCAGATAGAAGAAGCCAGAAACCAGACAGCATGGACTCAGCTAGAATGCGCAAGACTGATGAGCGAGGAAGTGGCAGCTCAGAAATTTGACACCATCAAGGAGAGAACCACGTAGGCACTGACAAAAGAAACAAAGTTGCAGGAACAGTTCCAGACGATCACCAAGGAGATTGAGGAAGCACAAAGAAACTAGATGACTCGGGACGAGTCACATGTCAGTGTTTGGGGCCTATTGGCACCAGGCCGAAGAGGAAAGAAGAATGATCATGGGAAAGAAAGTGTGCAGAAAAATAAAGTAACAACTGGCAGAAGAGCAGCACGTGTGCATGCAAGAAAGCGTGCACAAAGGAAAGCGACAGCTGGAGGAGGAGCAGCACGCGTATGGGAGAAAGACCTAACGTAAGAAGGGTTAGGGTTTTTGTAATATTCTGAAAAAGGTTGAAGAGCCCGAAATGTATAAATATAGATACGAAAATATCATATAGAGGAGTTTGTTAGTAGTTGTGAGCGATTTTCTGTAATGTTCTGAAGCGGTACGAACTGACTTGTAAGTTGTTGAGAAAAGGAGACCCAAGGAGGGGTGGATCTGAGGATTAGACCACAGGTCGTGGAGCCTGGTGTGATCTATTTTTCCTCGCATAGAGCTTACCCAGTTTTGTGGAGAATTGTAAGCGTGAGGCACCGGAAATGTAGAACTATTATAATACAAGAGCCAAGAGCCAAATATTTGTGGACATAGCCCAGGAGGGGGTGAACCACGGTAACTCTCATGTAATGTGTTAAATGTATGCATGATTCTTCTTTCTTTCAGCAATTGATGGTTAAACTTGATTGATGAGTTAATACTTGGTTATGAATCTACTTATAGTTAACTATAATTAACCTATGGGATATTCGTATGAGAATCCAAGGAATAAGTACTCTCCCTTATGGCTCACGGTATCTGACCCTATCCGAGGAACCCCTATCCCATGCTCTTTCCTAGGCTGTAAAAACCTAAGTCTTACAACCACCCATTTAAAGTTATCTTAGGTGAGACTGCGCAGTGCTTTCTGGCATTGTGTTGCCTTCTGGTTTACCAGGAGGGCCGATAATTTTAGAGGCTTTGTTGGAACCCCGAGTGACATGAACCCTGGGTCAATAAATCAGACAACCCCCAAAGGGAAGAAGTAACCAACAACAGATAATAAGTGAAGGATAAATTTTGCCCAGTTATCGAACCCTTACTTATCTCTGTGTTTTTCTCTTATGATTAATCCCTGATCTTTGTGCCTTCTTGTTATCGAGTACCTCTATGTTTGATTTTTTAAACTCCGAAAACCTCGGCGTTTCCTTGAAGGATTATTTCTTCATTTCTTGTGATTGACTACTTCTGTGTTTTTTTGTGTTTGATTATCTCTGAGTGTTCTTGTGGTGGTTAATCTATGCTTTTAATTTATATATGCATTAATTTACCTATGTGTTCCATTTATCCCTGCAGATAAACGAACCCAGAAATTAACTATGTGATTTCAATTCATCTTTGTGTTTCTTTGAATGATTATCTCTGTGATTCATCTCTGATCGATTTCTTGGCTTATTATATCAACATAAACGTGGGTCATCTTCAGCAAAATCGTGGCTCCTTTTTCGTCTACGCTCTCATCCTCCTTTAACCACATTTTGGTGGATCTTACCAGGCTAGATCATGTAACTTGATGCTGCAATTTCATGTTTGTTATTTTACTGCCATTCGATTCCCCTTTTGTGTTGTGTTTCGATGCCTTTTTCTCCACCAATTCGTGCTTCTATTTTCCGGAAAAAATGTGGTTTTTAATGTTGTGTTTTAGTAGAACTTTATTAGAGTTTGATTCTTGGAATTACTCAACTCTTTGATTGTGAAAAACCTCTGCGTATTATTTACTTAATTCTCTCTACGAACAACTTAATACTCTCTTCTTTTTTAATGAACACCTCTGTGTTTTGGTGTATTTATTTCTCCCAGCGAATTGCCCTGATAATCTCAGCGTTTTGATGATCACCTCTGTGTTTTTACTGTGTAATGGTGGCGTTTTTACTCGTGTAATGGTGGCGTTTTTACTGTGTAATGGTGGCATTTTTACTGTTTAATTGTGACATTTTTAATGTGTAATGGTAGATTTTTTACTTGTGTAATGGTTGCGAATTATTACTTTTATTAGACTGCGATTTTACCATTATTAGACTGCAAATTTAATATAATTAGACAGTGATATCATTCATTTAAATAGATAGCTATGTCATGTGTATATAGATAGCGTTTTGATGTGTCTATGTTTTGAGATGTGTTAATGGATAGTGATTTGGTTATGTATTGACTGATAGAATTTTTGTATAGCGTTATTGTTGTTATCCTATTATACTCTATGTTTTGGATAACCTTATTATAATCTGAGTTTTGGATAGCGATTTATACTTTTAATAAGACAGCGTTATCACATTTTTAATGGACAACCATATCGTATGGTTGGTAGACAACATCATTATGTATTGAATGTGAAGCATTATCAGGTGCTCATTTGACAATGATATATATTGCACAGTGTTATCATCACACATAGCGATATCATATTTCACTCAGCAATATCATAATTTCTCTCAACAATATCATTATTAGCCTTCATTAGTATTAGGCAACGATATTATTAGTGGATAGCAATATATCATTCGGACATCAAATTATATAATGTGTGATAGAGATTAACATATAATGTGTGACAGAAATATAATTGTTGGCAGCAATTTCATACATAATGTGTGACAGAGATATATTTATAGCGAAATCAGTGACAGCGATTGGATATATAATGTGTGCTAGAGATTTAATATTATTGACAGTGATTTTATATATCATGTGGTAAATGGTTAGATAGTGTATCAATGCTAGATAGCACATATAGTTAGCCGCATATAATTAACAGATAAAATTAATTGTTACCATTAGTTAGTTACCATGAACTAGTTGTTCTGGTTATAGTTATGTAATATGTATAGATTGATGTAGTTACCATGAAAAATATTGGTGTAGTTACCATGAACATTATGTATTTTTAATTTAGTAGTCAGGTAGCCTTGCGTCTTGTTGACCTATCGATTGGGTGCTTGGGTGTAGTCTTTGTGTATTTTGACAGATGTTTCGGTCTCCTAGCGTGAGGGATTTAGCGCGGGTTAAAAGTCTAGATATGGTATGTTGCACCATGGTTACTGTCACTCATATCACCTTGTGATGGCATGATTCCTGATGAGGGGATCATTGTGCGCCCTGATGGATAGTTGTAAATGATAACCTGGCTAGAGTCTGGTGCTTCTCGATATGGGTGTTTGTTTGTTGTAATTGATGTCGGTACTTGGTTCTTTTACACCTCAATGCATTGTGTTTTGGGCATCGTAGAGGGTTCTAGTTACTATTTGTCGAAGCCATTGTGTCGGGTGGTTAATTTTGTCCATTACCTTGTAGGCGTTGTCTTTCTTGCATCGGGCGGGTAGTCATTTTTATCTGTCTCTTGATTATCGTGTGTTTCGCCCAGTTGCATGATGTGCTAGTTTGATGATTCGTTGTTGTCTGTTGCCTGATCTTCACGCGTTGTGTTCGTCATCAAGTTGTTTGGTTTAACTGTTGTTGTTTTTTCCTTCCTACCTAAAACAAAAAAAAAAAAATTGCACTTGCTTTGCATTGCATGCAGTCATAATGATTGGGGTCGTTACAATGGAAACTAAGTATGTGGTGAGAGGTAAAAAACTAGCACACCTATATACTTCTATATAGAAAGAGAAACCAATATGTGGTGAGAGGCTAATATCTTCCCATTTATCAAATATGTTTCCTCACATAAGGTGATGTACTCGTGAATATTTTTTAAAGATAAATGCGAGGTGGTTTGTATAGTGCATCCTGGTTTCTCTCAAGGAAATCTAATCAAATATATGAAGGCATCATTTGAAAAATAATGTGTGATGTGGTTTCTCGAGATAAGACATATACAAATTTTCTCCATTTTCCAACCTCACAAATTTTCTCCATTTAATTGACAGTTACAACTAGCCGACCTAATTACAAATCTCAAAACTGTCCTGCATATACTATTAATTGACGAAGATCAGCAAGATTTGTAACTAACGATTAGTCCTGATGATGAATCCCGATTCGGATTCGAAACGTCGATGACAAAAATGACACCAACTGTGGATTATCCGACAATTAATCTCGAAAGAATAATCTCGATGACTAGGATAGTGGGAAGAAATAGAGTATAAATGAAGAAGTGGAAAAATGAGGAAAAGGAAATATACATGTGAACAAATAAATGACATTTCACATTAAATATCTTCAATCAAACATCACATGCATAAAAAAAAAAAACAAGTGTATACAACGATAATTCCTTGAATTGGAAAATGAAAACTTTTGTCAATACCATTGCTTGTAAGGAATAATTGTAGGAATTTTTCCAACAATTGTAAGTTGGAAAATATACACTATTATAATATAAGGAAGTATAAATTGAATGTGGTATTGTGTAAATGTGGTGGTTTAAAAGGAATTTCTTTGATAGAGAAGGGCTAGAAAATATTGTATTAAACTTGTATATTGTTATCAGTTTTAAGAGAGAATTGAAGGTCATGTATTTTTTGGAAACATTTTGTATTGTGAACGTGTGATTATTCAATCTGCATTTTCGTAATTTGTGCAATTTTCATTTTCATTTTGATATGTGAAATCCCTTTCATGTTTTAACTATTCTTGTGATTGATATTTTATTGGATACAAGAGCACATTCCACATTTTTTTGAATAAGTATTTATTTGAAAAAATATTCATATATGTACTTGCGCTTGAAAATTTATTGATGTGTGTGAATTAATTCCTTAAATTCAATAATAAATCATTCTTCATGTGTCTGATTCAAACAAATATGCTCATAGATATCTAGGATGTATTAGTTAGATATAGTATTAATTATAGCTATTATATACCATATTTATAATAGATTTTAAATCCTTAGATTAAATACTTTCAATCGGATCGACATTAAATTGTATCCAACCCTTTTTGGTGGAAACCAGATTCACATACCAATGGAGATTGCTACTCCAAATGAGAGTGAGTTTGATTGGTACTTGCCATCAAGTGATCCCCCCTTATGGTTTTTGGCAATTTTTTTATGATTATCAACAATAATTGGTGCTAGAAAGAGGGCCAATTATTTGAATGCTAGAAAGGAACACCAAGAACTATAAATCCATATATATCTTCTCAACCTACACCTCCACGGAAACTATCAGCTACCAAATATTCCAAAGAAACTACACAACCTTCTAAACTAATTGTATCAAAACTATATGTACATTTACCTACACCACAAGATCTTGAATCTCAAAGTAACCATATTATAACATCTCTGGATGAAACTATTGATACAATTTTAACTACACAAACTTGGTTGTATAATCTAGTATTACTTGAGTTATATGCATCAAATTTTCTTACTAGAGCTCAAAATAAGGAGCTAGGTCAGTCACCTATTCAATTTCATCTCCCACATAAAGGTAAGTTCCCAATAAAGGAACAACCATGTGAATCAGAAATGTTTTCTGAAGTTGATCCAAGTTCACATTTATCTAAATTTTTATAGGGAAAAGTAGACCTGAGTGTTCTAATATTTGAATTGTGTAGTAGTGCAGGAAAACCACCATCACCCCTTAAGATTCCTTTGAAGTCTCCATGTGGGTTTTCTGAGAAATCACCTAAAGGAAGTCCCCATCATATTCCCATATATTTTCCACCACCCATTCCAAGAAATTCACCACTAAGGAATATGGCTAATCAAACAAGGAGACCATGGATAGAACTTAGAGAAACAGTTGTAGTGGGACAATTACATGTTTTTCCAAAACATTCGAAGAATTTTATTCCAAAATATGATCCAGAAACTAAAGAATCTCAAGAAGATCATGTAAGTAAATTCATGCTTGCAGTTAGTTTAATGGTTGTTGAACACGAATACATTGTTTGTATATCATTTCCATGTATTATATGGTATTTTCCATTACCTCAGGGGTCAATCACTAATTGGAATGAATTCAAAACCAAATTTCTTAAAAAAAATTGGTGAAGACAAGATACCAACAACTTTAGTTTTAGAATTATACCAAATTAAAATGAACCCCAAGGAAAATATTAAGGATTTCAATAAAATATTTTTAATGTTAATGAAAAAAATACCAGAGCATTGAATACGTACAACTAATGTGCTTATTGAATTTTATACTACTACTCTCCCATCCTCTATTTCAATATTTGTTAAGAGAAGGAAATTTTTCTTTAGTTGATGTGAATTTGAAGAAACTTTAGTTCCATAAAATCAAATTCTTAGTATTGGACGAAATTATATGAAAGAAGAAAAAGAATTTCTAGTGTAAGGAAAACAACAACAATGAAAATTGTTGAGAAGGATATAGTGGATATGGGAAGTTTACAAAAAATCATCAAAAAAACACCAATAATACAATTGACCTTAAGAAAAGATCAGGATAAGGAACCTATTATAGGAGATTGTGGATACCTCCATTTAAAATAATTAATCCACCTTCAAACAATCAAAATCCTTCTACTAATGAAATTCATCTTGTGGATGTTGCTCAATAAAATTTATGTAGAGCTCATACTCCCAACCATTCGGAGAGGAAATGTCCTACATTTGTAAATGTATTTAAGGTCTTTCCTTAGATGGACGAGGATGAAGAGAATAATACTAATGACAATGAATAGGAAGATGAAGAGACTCGTGAATCGTTAGTTAATTTTATTTGGGATATTTCCAAAGGCACGATTGATGATGATGAAGAGGAATTTGAGGAAATTTGTATTGCTAAAACTAGAAGAAAGGGACCTCCATCAAACACGAGATATCCTTCTACATTGTATCCAGTGAAGAAAACTTCTTCCAATAGCAAAACAAATTCAAGAATAGGTAAAACTAGTTTAGTTTCGATAATTTATATTATGACTTAGTGGAAGACATGAAAAATACCATAGATAATATATATTTATATAACTTATCTAAAATCACTCAACAGAAAAATAAATTACTACATGCATTAGATAGTAATAATTATGTAAATAATACATCTACTGCAGGAGAAAAGGGTAAAGGAAAAACAACTATGATTTCTTTATCACAAAAAAAATCTAATGTAAATGCAACATTAATAGGAGAGAAATCTAATTCACATACTCCATTTTTATTGACATTTGAAATTTATAAAAAAAATGTTCAAAATTTTCTTAGTGGATTCAGGAGCATCATCCAATGTGATGCCATATTTTGTTTGCAAAAAACTTAATGTTGAAAAAAAAAACACCACTACCCAAATCTTTCAATTAGACGAATCAAATGTCAAGGTGTTAGTTTAATTAAAATATATGTTTATTAGATTATATTCTAATCCCAAACATCAACAGATTATAGACATTGTGGTTGTAGACATCCCAAAATCTTACAATTTATTTCTTAATAAAGACTGGTTTGAAAAGTTAAATGGTTATTTTATGAAAGATTGGTCACATTTATGGTTTCCTTACAATTATCAACCAAATAAAATTAAAGTGCAATTTGAAAGGCATATGAAATACATTGTAACATATTTAAATGATAATAATGAGCCTATAATATCCTCACTATATACTCTTGGTAACTACAGTTTAGATTCATTTTATGGTAATTTTATTGTTCAACAATCACCTTTTATAGATTCATGCCAGCAATCGAAGCTCCTTCATACTACTCAGGTTGGTGTAATTAATTGTACAAATTTAGTTTGTGATAATGTAAATTTAGATGTAAATACATATTTATGGTTCTTATATTTTGATGGATCCAAATAAAATAAGGGAGTTGGTTTAGGATGCATCCTCGAGGACCCAAAATGTAATAAACATGTGATAGCAGCTTTGATATTGGGGTTCCAGTGCACCAACAACATCATTGAGTATGAGGCATTGATCCAGTGTCTTATAAAATCCATTGATTTAAATGTGAAGAAATTAAAGGTTATTGGTGATTCCAAAATTGTATTCAAATAGGTGAGGAATTTAATACCTTGTGTTTTGAATCACTTGAGAAATTATCATCATGAGGTATGGAATTTAATTCTTAATTTTGATTCATTTAATATAATTTATGTACCTGTCGATTAAGGTTAGTTGTCATTGATGTCAACCCTTGAACAAAGCTTGGTAGCACAAAGGTTTGGGTAATGGACCCAAGTTTGTTTCATGTATATATGACTCATTATTGTCTTGTCATGGTTGATAAGAAGCACAGATGGATGAAATCCAAAGTGGTCCCCTTATGGTGAAAGCCCTCATGGGAAGACGCTTTACGGATTGAGTTATCCTAGAAGTATGGTTAGAGAACCCATGCTTATTTGTGGAATAATGAGATGAACGTCAGTGAATTTTTTAGTGAAACTATCCTAGATGGATAGTGTTTTTCATTCCATTTTTGTTGGTATGTGGAATGTCACATAACTCCTCACGGTTAGAGAGGTATGGCCATGAGAAGTTGGAGAACCCAGGTTTGGGTAATGGACCCAAGTTTGTTTGATGGATAATGGTATGAGTTTTTATATATTTGCAGGTAATACTATTCTATATGGATGGTACATGTCATTCCATTTCTGGTGGTATGTGGAACGTCGCATAAATCCTCACGGTTTGAGAGTTACAGCCTTACGAAGTTGGAGGACCATCTTATGTCATCTAGAAGCCCCAAAAGGTCAAAGTAGTCAAAGTGGTTTTAAGATATTTTAGAAGGTAAATAATAAAGTGAAGTGATGAGTGTACTATAATTAAAAGTGAATACAAAATAAATTATTTAAATAATAAATTTAATGGAGAAATTAAAAGTGGGTTAACCCTAAAATAAGGAAAATGGGCAAAGTGACCTAGAAGATGTTTTTAAGGGAGCTACATGGAGAGTATAAATAAGAGGAAAGGCTCTCTAATTTTAGAAACACTTGAGCATATTGAATACCTATAGGTGTCTGAGGTAACCAAAGGATATCTAAGCCGAATTTCAGAGGGAATGTGAAGAAAAGAAGGCCGGAATTCAAGGAAGGATAAATTATTTTGATGATGCTTTCTAAGGTATGTTATTTACAGGCCATCTCACCATTTTCACAATAACTTTTTTTCTAGAATGACTCAAACCGTGAAATTTCCATTCCAATGAGGAAACATATCCAAGTATCTATGGTAAAATATTCATCTTGTGGGTCGTTGTATTTTTGGAGTTACACTCCGTGGAAAATAGGGATTGTGGCTAGTCCGGAAACTAGTCAAAAACAAGCGTTTCGGGTAAAAACGTCATAACTTATTCATAATAGATCCAAATTACGTAAGACAAAATGTGTTGGTTAGATTAAATTCTGTAGTATGCATTGTAATATTTTCAAATCTATTCAACAAATATTCCATGTGGGGCACGCTCTACAAGGTCGCTCTCTAGAATAAGCCAGAATTCAGCAAGGTATGCCATTTTTGCTATAAATCATTTTCTGAGAGGTTCCAAGTAGTGACACTTGGAGGAATTGCATAAAACACACTGAAAAAAATTGTGTATTAGTTTCAGATATTTATTCATTACAAGTACAAAGTTATGATTATTTCAAGATAGGGTTGTTGACTAATTCAAAACTAGTCATGTGAGACTAAAGAAAAATTTGATGAAAATGCTAGTCTCTTGTTGTTTAAAGTTAAGGAAGGTTTGAAGGTATGTGATAATATACACTAGGTCTATTACAGAGTTACAAATCATATTTGGATGATGAAATTGATGAGGGATTTTGGTTGAGGTGCAAGTTGGGTACATGGTTGAGACAAGTAGTTGATGAGTTGGCACATACATGAGGTGTATAGTTGATGATGTTGGTACATATTGATGAGTCATAGTTGATGAGTACTTGACACATGATTGGTACATACTTGGTACATGGTTGGTTGCACTTTTTTATGGTACAGGTTTTCTACATATTGTTTGGTATAGGTTGGTGCATGGTTGATGCACTTTTTTATGGTACAGGTTGGTGCATGGTTGATGCACTTGTTTATGATACAAGTTGATTACAGGTTGAGGTACAGGTTAATGCATGGTTGATGAATGGTTCAGTTTTATTGGTACAAGTTTACAGTGGTATATCTCACAGTGATAGTTTGACAGTGGTTCCATCCCATCACTCTCATCTACAATTGAACCAAACTGTTTTGAAGAAGCCAACAAGGATGAATTTTGGGAAAAGGCCATGGATGAAGAATTGGGTCAAATAGAGAAAAATGACACTTGGGAACTGGTTCCAAGACCAAAGAATAAGAATTTGATTGGCACAAAGTGGGTCTTCAGGAATAAATTGAATGAATATGGACATGTTACCAGGAACAAAGCTAGATTGGTATGTAAAGGATATGCACAGGTTGAAGGAATCGAATTTGAAGAGAAATTTTCCCCAGTGGCTAGAATGGAAGCAATTTGTTTGCTTTTAGCTTATGCATGCTCCAAAAATATTAAAATGTATCAAATGGACGTAAAATCATCTTTTCTAAATGGGGAACTTGAAGAAGAAGTCTACATTGAACAACCAAAAGGATTTCAGTTGTCAGAGAATGCAGATTATGTGTGTAAACTAAAGAAGGCCTTGTATGGTCTAAAACAGACTCCTAAAGCATGGTACTCTAGACTGGATAAGTATGTGCAGTAGGCAGGGTTCAGAAAAGGAAGTGCAGACAACAACCTCTACATCAAGGTAAGTCAAGGTAATATTTTATTAATTGAATTTTATGTTGATGATATTATTTTTGGTAGTGATGATGACAGGTTAAGCCAGAAATTGGCAAAAGATATGCAGAATGAATTTGAAATGTCGTTACTTGGAGAAATATCCTTCTTTATGGGACTTCAGATATGTAAAAGCAACCAAGGAATTTTTCTTTCTCAAACCAAGTATATCAGAGAAATGATAAAGAGGTTTCGAATGGAAGATTGCAAACTAGTTATCACTCCCATGCAAACCAATTGCAAGTTGAGAAAAGATGATGATTCAAAGTCTACAGATCAGAGGCAATACAGGTCAATGATTGGCAGCCTACTATATGTGACAGCATCCAGACCAGATGTAATGCAGGCAGACAGAGAAGTGGCACAATTTCAAGCAGCACCAAAGGAATCACATGTATTAGCAGTAAAGAGGATTTTCAGATATCTCAAAGGAACAAAAGAGTTTGGATTATGGTATCCAAAAAGAAAGGTTCTATCACTTGTTTCCTACACAGATGTGGATTGGGCAGGTTGTATTCATGACCGACGAAGCACCAGTGGAGCAGCATTCTACTTGGGTGAGTGTTTAGTATCATGGATAAGCAATAAACAATCATCAGTATCCTTATCTATAGTCGAGGCAGAGTATATTGTAGCAGCATCATGGTGTACACAGGTTATTTGGATGAAACTAACTCTGATAGATATACAGGTTGAGTATGATGAGCCCATTCCAATCTATTATGATAATACAAGCACCATCAGTATCTCAAACAACTCATTGATGCACTCCAAGACGAAGCACATTTCAATCAAGTATCACTTTCTACGGGAGCAGGTTGTAGAAAAGAACATCAGAGTTGAGTATGTGGGCACAAAAGAACAAGTGACAGACATATTTACAAAACCACTTCCACGGGAAGCCTTTGAATATCTTCGCCAGAGACTTGGAGTTATCTCTACTCCAAAATGGATGCTTTTTGAATGCTTATCTTATATGTCTTATATGTACATGAGGAAGCACCATAAGAGGACATTTCAAATAGGGGGAGCAGCCCCGGAATGGAAAGATATATTTGCCACTGATGACAAAGGGGGAGAGATTTATCAGATGCAAAGGACAGAGGCATGGTTCCAGGGGGAGCATGAGACAAAGGAATGATTCTAGGGGGAGAATGAGTGATATGATTTCAGTATTGCATCAGAGTATTTCCATCAATTCCAAAGGGGGAGATTGTATATTAAGGTTAGTTGTCATTGATGTCAACCCTTGAAGAAATACCGGTAGCACAAAGGTTTGGGTAATGTACACAAGTTTGTTTGATGTAAAGATGAATCATTATTGTCCTATCATGGTTGATAAGAAGAACAGATGGATGAACTCCAAAGTGGTCCCCTTATGGTGAAATCCCTCACGGAAGGCGCTTTGCGGATTGAGTTATCCTAGAAGTATGGTTAGAGAACCCATGATTATTTGTAGAATAATGAGATGAAGGTAAGTGAATTTTTTAGTGAAACTATCCTATATGGATAGTGCTTTTCATTCCATTTCCAGTGGTATGTGGAACGTCACATAACTCTTCACGGTTATAGATTTATGGCCATGAGAAGTTGGAGAACCCAGGTTTGGGTAATGGACCCAAGTTTGTTTGATGGATAATGGTATGATTTTTGATATATTTACAGGTAATACTATTTTATATGGATTTTACATGTCATTCCATTTCTGGCGGTATGTGGAATGTCACATAACTCCTCACGGTTTGAGATTTATGGCCTTACGAAGTTGGAGGGCCCTCTTATGTCATCTAGAAGCCCCAAAAGGTCAAAGTAGTCAAAGTGGTTTAAGAGATTTTAGAAGGTAAATGATAAAGTGAAGTGATGAGTTTACTATAATTCAAAGTGAATACAAAATAAATTATTTAAATAATAAATTTAATGGAGAAATTAGAATTGGGTTAACCCTAAAATAAGGAAAGTGGGCAAAGTGACCTAGAAGATGTTTTTAAGGAAGCTACTTGGAGTGTATAAATAAGAGGCAAGGCTCTATCATTTTAGAAACATTTGAGAATATTGAATACCTATAGGTTTCTGAGGTAACCAAAGGATATCTAAGCCGAATTTCTTAGGGAAGGTGAAGAAAACAAGGCCAGAATTCAAGGAAGGATAAATTCTTTTGATGATGCTTTCTAAGGTTTGCTATTTACAGGTCATCTCACCATTTTCGCAATAACTTTTTTTATAGAATGATTCAGACCATGAAACTTCTATTCCATTGAGGAAACATATCCAAATATCCGTGGTAAAAAATTCATCTTGTGGGTCATTTTATTTTTGGAGTTACACTCCATGGAAAATAGGGTTTGTGGCTAGTCTTGAAACTAGTCAAAAACAGGTGTTTCGGGTAAAAATGTCATAACTTCTTCATAACAGATCCAAATTATGTAATACCAAATATGTTGGTTAGAGTAAATTCTTTAGTATGTTGTGTAATAGTTTCAGATCGATTCAACAAATATTCTGTGTGGGGCACGCTCTACAAGGTCACTCTCTAGAATAAGCCAAAATTCAGCAAGGTGTGCCATTTTTTCTATAACTCCTTTTATGAGAGGTTCCAAGTAGTGACACCTGGAGGAATTGAAAAAAAAAATGAAGAAAATTATGTATCAATTTTGTATTTTTATTCATTACAAGTACAAATTTATGATTATTTCAAGTTAGGGTTGTTGACTAATCCAAAACTAGTCATGTGAGACTAAAGAAAAGTTTGATGAAAATGCTAGTCTCTTGTTGTTTAAAGTTAAGGAAGGTTTGCAGGTATGTGATCATATACACCAAGTCTATTACAAAGTTACAAATCATATTTGGGTGATGAAATTGATGAGGGATTTTGGTTGAGGTACAAGTTGGGTACATGGTTGAGACAAGTAGTTGATGAGTTGGTACATACATGAGGTGTATAGTTGATGATGTTGGTACATATTTATGAGTCATAGTTGATGAGTACTTGAC
>ML801442.1:150250-176103 GCA_009831015.1 Picea engelmannii | reverse complement strand
GAGTCGTAATATTGTTCTAAAGTGTGAAGAAAAATGGTCACTTAGACTTTCCCTTTTTGGATTTTATCCTATTGGAGAAATGAGTATGGAATACTTAACATTTCTTCTGAATAGAATTCATCGATAAGCTCATCTTGAATACCATATGGGCCTTCCTTTAATGCACATCCACTACATCGTGGTAACCTGTCAAAAGGTGATTGGTTATAAGGAAACAATTAGAGGGAATATAAGACTTTAACACATGGTTAATCCTACGCAAGGTGTTAATTTATGTTATTTTTATAATCCCTTCAACGTTGCACCCCACTGGTCAATGTAACTACAAAATCACTTAACCATACTCAGCATGTAGCTTTTGTATTTGAAAGGAACTTTCTTCAAGGTACCAAATATTCCTTCAGGGAATCCTCGTCAAATCAAGTGGTAGTTATGCATGCTCATTCCTTCCAGATATTTTTCTTCCCAAATGTAATTCCCCCTGAAGTCTTCCCCTTTCTGAAGAATCAACATTCTGAAAGACCATTCTTCTAAAGACTCAACTTCTTGAAGAATTATTCGTCTGAAAATATTTTCAAGAAATATCCTTTCTGAAGAAATGTCTTACAATAAAAAAAATTTGAAGACTCACCTTTCCGAGAAGACATCTCTTGAAGAGTTTCTTCCGAAGCAAATTAATGGTGATGTACTGTAGCTTTTTAGTCACATACTAGACCCATGTGAAGCATTAGATATAGTATGTGTATGGTAAATGGTGTATTTAAACCTAATGTAGATGAATTAAGTGGTCATTTTCATTGTTTTGGAGTACTGTGAAGAGAACTTGGGCTATTGATTTTAATTTGCATAGTTGAATAGTTTGGCCTCACAAGTTATGCTTCAACTTGGTATGTAGTTGAACCTATTAACCATTCATGTTTTCTTATGTTTACCTCATTTTTTACTGGGCATGATTTCTAAGGCTCACACTACAAAATCTCAAGTAAAGAAGGGAAAAAGGACCGCAGAAAACCCACTAGTGCAAGGAAAATCCCTAGAAGCTATGTAGCTAATAGACACTAGCTATCATGATGGTTTTGATGGATTCATCACCTAGATCTAGATATACGTAATGTTCATAAAGGAATAATTTCCTACTGGAAGACTATGACTTGAATGTATATATGAACATCAAGATAAGCAGGTTGCATGCCATAGCAGCTAGACCTACTCTCATGTCGTATAACAATGCAAAGAATTGGGCATTCTCACATCTAGATAAAGGGGCATGTGTCATATTGAACGAACATAAGAAACCCATAGCCTCACTAGAACCATAAGACATCCATGTTTGGTATAAGCTGCCTAAACCAATTTCACCCCTGAATGTAAAATTGTTGGACTGTTGGCACCCAAAGTTTTGGGCATAGATGATTTTAGGGGCTAAATTTATCCAATGGAATAATTTTCCATGGTGTTTCCCAAAACAATATTTTGCAGTTTCAATTTTTTCTAAAAAACAAATTCCTAAATTTCATAGAATAAAATTATTTTACCTTAAAAATCTCCAAAATTTAATATAAACTATACAAAATCCTTAGAAATTTGAATGTTTTTACCAAACTATCGCAGACCATTTTACATTTTGCATATGAAGGAATAGTAATATTATCCCAGGTTTCTATATTTTAATATAAATTTCCATCCTTAAAGTTATTCATGGTTTTAGGTTAATCTCTCGTGCGTGCTCAAATGAAATTGTGCACACTCATTCCAATTTTTTGTATGCCCAAGCTAATGCAAGAGGATTTAAAAGAAGTGCATGCCAGACCGAGTTTGGATATTGCATGACAAGTCCAAAGTCTACTTAATGTGCATCGATCTGAGTTTTTTGAAGCACATCCAAAAGAAAGAAGACACACACTAGAATCAAGAAAGGAATCATCAGGAAACCTCCCCAAATGATTACAACCAATAGCACAAGGGAATCTGGATTTGAAAAAGGATGAGATGGAGAGGTAGTTAATATTTTCCTGACTCTAGAAAGGATAAGTGGAGTGCAACATGGTGGCAGAGGCATGTAATACTATTAGTGAGTAGAGAGAGTGGAGTAGGATTGACAAAGACAAATATCTTGGAGCAGAGAAATCTATAAAAGGAAGAAACGACCACAAAAATATAGTTACTCAGTCAGTACATTCACTAGGTTATTGTTATTGTCCATTATCATAGAGCTCAAGACTCTATAGTGTTGTAATTTTGTAATTTTGTTGAATGTAAGTATGAGTATTGTATATGTCTAAAGTATGAAAGGGTGCATGGAGAATAGTGTATTGGAACTCTGAGAAATGTCTAAGGGAATATGAGACTATGTTGTTGTCACATATGTGTCTCTTAATGTATGTTTTTTTTTTAACGCAATGGAAAGAATAATAAAGTTTCCATGATTATGATCTATCATGTGTCACTCACATGTTATTTGGATATGTGTGTGTATTATTTTTACATAATGATAATAGTAAGTTGTCAGGTAAGGAATGTATGAATGACAACCTAGATGTATATGTCTGTGTTTAGTCCTTCATCCCCAACACAAGAACAGATGGTCTTTGTGATCCTTATAGCGTCTCGAGTAAGACCTTCTCTAGCCTTGGAGAAATATTGGTATGCCGATGCTTTGGGGTTTTTGTTGGTCAACTCTAGATAAACCCTAGGTCTAGAATACCCAGCGTTAAGAAGGATGCATGAAAGTGTGAAACAACCGAACAAATGGTTTCATTACCATGACCTGAAATTATTGTATTGAACAATGAAGGCGAGAAATGAGGTGGTATCCATCTTAAGAGGAAATTCAATATTAGTTAAATGATAAGGAAAATGAATTTTCTCTACAGGAGACTCAAGGTCTGAGAGTCAACATGAATATATGGAAGGAAAAGCATCTCTACACTAATATGCATGAGATGTTCTTTGTGGAATTCCTTTGTTTATTGTATGAATGGATAAAAGGGAAACTGCTACCAAGATTTGTGGCCTATAGAACAATTTATTTGGGATAAGTCCACCCTTGATTGGCTGAAGGCATTGGACAATAAGTGGACTCAATCCATTTATTTCTAGTTCACTCAAGTAAAGGAGTGATATATTATCAAATTTGTTGTGGAGTACACTAATTCTTTCAGCGAGGATGAAAGAAATTTCATGGAAGGTCCAAGAAAACAAATGTTGGAATAAATCCTACTCTAGATCAAGATGTCATTCATGGAAAAAGGGTTGATGTGCATGGATCCCAATAGGATGGATTAGTAAACTCCCCTAGCTCTTGGGGGGTGAAAAAATGAGATAAAACTAGGAATAATTTGGATCCTTTGAGAAGGATCCAGAAGTTGTCGAAATGAGGTAAGGAATGGAATGGACCGAGAGAAGCATAAAAGAGAGAGAGTTGAGAGGTACACAAGAAGAGTTGACTTGAGAAGGAAAGTGGATCATAGGAAGTTTGGTTGAGTGTGTTATGCCAGAGAAATGAAACTACACCTATAGGAAGTGTGAAAGAGTGTGATGTGATAGAGAGAACCACAATTGAAGGTAGGCCCACAAAGAGGTGTGGCATTGAGGATAGGGTGTCCAGTGGGAATATCGGTGGTAGTGGTCGTATTAATAGTAATAGGAGTAGTAGTGTTCCCAAGGCTCAGGATATGAAGTTTGAGCCCCTTGTTTTTTGCAGATTATTGCAACTACAAAGGAACATGAGGCGTATATTAGAGGCATAGAAGAAAGGAAGGAAGACAGATGATCCCCTAGTGGCGGGGGAGAATAATTGGAAATTATATTTGGTATTGCATGGTTGGAGGTAGAAATTTCTCTACATCACCTTACAATAAATTTCAGAAGAATATGGAATTACCCCCCCTTTGAACCACCCCCCTTTCACATTTGTAATTGAGAAGAAAGAACAACAGATAGTGAGATGAATGGAATAAGAAAATGAGGAGAAGAAATAGTAGAAGGAGATATAGGAGAGGATACAAGTAAATAATAAAGTGAAGTCAGTGCTACTTCACCCAAGAGAATATTGGTATTAAGAACCCTGACACCTAGTAGTTAGATCAGAGTAGTTAATACGAAATTGAAGATGGGAAATCCGGCTAGCACCCTGAGGCTACCCATGCTCCATGGAATCGGTAAGGATGATGTAGAACATAATTAATTCATGTGTGAATAAATATGGTTTGTGAAGAGGGTCAAATATGAATCAATAAATATTGCACAACTGGAAACCATGTTCAAGGACAAAGCCTTGACATTGTATATGAAGTACAAGGCCACTACATCGATGGGACAAGCGAGGTCCCTGATAGAGATCAAGTAATATTTTCTTATGTAATTCCAAAAACCTTAGTCAGAGTCTCAATGTATTACTGTGATGAAGGAGATCAAATTAAAACAAGGATAAACCATGTGGGACTATGACCAGTAGTTCAAAATTTTGTTGGATAGGATGATGTTCCAAATACAATATGTACAACATAGAGAGTGATTTATTGCAAGGTTACTCCCCCATATCCTAGTATTGATCATCAAGAAGAAGGTGACAAATCAAGAAGAAGCCATGGAAATCACCATGCAGTTGGAGGCTACACTAGGAGGGGCAGAGACATCAGCACGATTGGCATAGGTGTAGTCGCAAATAGATAACCTAACGATGCAGTTGAAAGATATAGTGAAGGAAAAATAATTTGTGAGCAAGTATGGTGTAACACATGTCTATTTAAGGGGAATTGCAAAGACGAGTGCCATGTGCTTCTAAATTATGTGGTGACGAGAGTGTGGAGTCCATTTCCAACTGGACCTCAAGCGAACTAGTGTGAGATATAGAAACAATGGGGACATGTAACACCATGTTTCCCAACTTTTGAGAAGTATCAAAAGACACACCACACTCTGTTATATGATTTTTGTAAATTCATGGGACATGATGTCAATAACTACCAGTCACTCCAGTTGATGAAAGACAATACCCGCGATGCATTTTGGGTACAAGACAAACATAAGGGTGGTGATCATGGTGGTGTTGAGAGAGGTCAATACAAAGGAGGTCCCAGGGGCAGATATGGATGTGGTCATGGATGAGGATATGGAGGAGGGGGAGGAAAACCCCCCACATGTTTCAATTGTGGAGAGATTGGTCATGTATCAAGTTCTTGCACCAAATCGCGTGTGCTTTATGCATATTGTTACAATCCTGAGCATGTCATATAGGACTATCACGACTTACTGAAGAAGTGGGAAGAAAAGAAGACACATTGCAACATGGTGCATGTGGAGCATGCAAGAATAACAACAAGGATAAGGAAGTTGATGTCTAGGTGAGAACCTGAGGCAAAGTGAATACAGGGAGAGAATTCAAGCAGGTTGAAAACTTGAGTCAAAAGATGAAGGGGATGATAAAAAATGAAACACAACCCCCTCCTAAGTTCCATGCTTCTGAGAAAAAACAACTTATGTGTGACATCCAGATATCCATGGAATAATAAATAGCATCTGAAGAGTTGTACTACATGACACAAAGATCACTTGAGGAGGCCCGGATCCATGAATATGTATAGTGGGTGAAACAAAGGTCACTTGAGGAGGCCAAGATCCATGAATAAGTATAGCAGGTGACCTAGAGGTCACTAGAAGAGGCTTACACCCTGGAGTAGTTTCAACCATGACAGAAAGACCATGGGAGGAAGCACATTTTTTAAAATAGATGTAGCATTAAATGTATAGGTCGATGGAAGAAGCGTGAAAAAAAAAGGATCTGCGACACACCGATCAGAGAGAAATTGAGGAGCATCGTCTTGAGGAGTTGAAGTTCGCAGTGTGCAAACAAGAATTGTGTGACTTGGGTCAGGAGATAGACATTGAAGTTAAAGTAAGTAATTCCTTACCTTGTTTTTTGAGGTTGATCAATTATCTTGTTGTTTCAAGGAATTTAATGCAAATGTTAGATACTTGTATGGGAAGAGAGGTGACATATGGAAATATATCATCTCTCCTACCAGAAAGGGAGGTCTGTTAGGTCAGAAAATAGAAGCAGACCGGAAGAAAGTTCAAAATGAAGACTAATATTGGTGGTTGTGACATGAATGGATTGATGTTGGATATGGGTTGAGACATGAATATTCTTCAAAATAAGTCTTGGGAGTTGATGGGAAAATTGAGTCTAGTATGGTTCACAATCTAGCTATGATTGGCCAATCAATACAAGATCTACCCTATAGGATGACTGGAGAAAGGTGAGGTGAATATAGAGTGAGTAAAGGCAAAGGATGAATTTGATGTCATAGAGATTATGAATGAATTAGATCTATACCATGTATTGTTGGGCATTGATTGGGCCTTTGACAACAATGTCATGTTGAATTTAAAGAAGAGGTAGATGTCATTTGAGACTGATATATGCATGGTTGCACATCTATATCCTTATGAAGCTGATCAATACAATGAGTCGGTGGATGAGGATGCATGAAGCTCTATGATTGAGAGTATTTATAAGATCACTGGGTGCAGAGCATACTATATCAATCCCATTGTGGATGGAGAGTTAAGTTGGTCGAGTGTCAAGTCTTACGGCACTGACTCCAAAGATTCCATGGAAAGATGACAGAACAATATGTATGAGGTCTCTACTCGTCTAGAGTGGTATGATGGATCAGATCATAGTTATGTGATGCCCCATGATTTCATAGAATGGGACCAATAGAGGAATTCCTAGTACAAATGGAGAAGTTCATCCTAGAATAATGAAGGATTCAAGTCACTGATGGAATGGTTCAGGGGATACCTACATGGTGGTGGGTGACACATTGCACAAATATTTAGGATTGGGTGCAGGTGGTCGAGCTAATAAGAGTCAGGTTCTAGGCAATCTCAAATTTCAAACTGGCCAATCGGTACAAGAGCATTGAGGATCCCTAGGAACAAATTAATTTTTTTGAATGGCATTGGACCTCCAAGAATATTCCTCGAACTTAATGGCTCCATTGATTCATCCATATTGTGGATATGGTTCCTAGAAGTTGGTATACCCAGGAGGAACTCAGAAGGAAACTGGTGGATTGGACCCATGTCAGTTTACAATTTTTCTTAGCATTCCACTTCATAGTCGAGGATTAAGGACTTTATATTTCATTGGAATCCAAAAGAAGCCACATCCGAGGTAGTATGCTCACATCACTGGATAGTAGAAAAAATGAAGGAGGTGGTCCATTGTTGGAAGGTTGATGTCGACAACATTGATGATGAGGACCTACAGGGAATAAAAATTAATGAATCCGAAGGAGAGCACATGTTGGCCCTCGACCAAGTTTTGAGGAAACCTTGGTCAGGTGTGACCACTTTTTGGACTTCGACACATTGGTCAAGAAAGGAGCACCTAGGTGGAGCTGAGATCGTGGATCTCACTGATTTTCTGGGCTATGTGGACCCAGTAAGGGGTCCCTAGGGCTTTTGTAATGGGTTTTGGGATGACATCCCATGGGGTTTACCCATGATTAGGCCCTTTTGTAAGAGATTGTAAAAGTATAAATAAGCAAGTGTAGTGGATAGTGGTAGTAGCTAAGTGCAAGCAGTTCTGAGTTGCTTTGTGCAGTAGAATGTGTATGTAAGGTTTTGTACTCGGTAGAGAAGTTGGCTCTATACCTTGACATAGTTTTGGGAAGGAGGATTTGGTGCTCAGTGACCAGATCTCTTGTCTGGTGTGAAGATCTGCTATGTGGCTTAGTGCACAGGAGAAGATGAATGTAAGATATTGAGGAATAATAAATCAGACGAAGCAATTGGTGGACGTAGCCCCACACTAGGGTGAACCACATATATCTTGTGTCTTTGGTTTGATTTGTGTTGTGTTGTTGATGTTATGAATCTTCTATGTTCTTTCCTTATGATGTATGATAGATAGATCTATCAATGCTTAGTGATTACTTGTGTTAATGATGAATGAATGCTAGATCTAACCTAATGATATGTGCTAAGTGGTTGAATTATTTAATATTTATTGTTACTGTGTCGATCTCTATTAGGGTATGTTATATGATGTTATTAAAGCTAATGAACTAATGCATATCACCTTTTAAGTGTTAATAGAGTACTTTGTGAAGCCTTATTATCAAATATTTGTGCCCATCTTGGTTACAGAAACCTGTGTCCTGTAACCCCCCTGCCTCTACCTCGGGTGAGACTTCGCTTGCTTTGCAGGTGTTGCCGAAAGGGTTGGTAGTTAGGGATTTTTTGGTGTGTTGTTGAAGCGTTGAACCTTGGGTCTTCCCTTGTGCCAAAAAATGGTTCAGTTGTCGGGACATGGAACTGTGATTGTTGGGAACTAAAATAAAGAAAAGAGAATCTATGTGTGTAGATATGTTGTTGAAGTGCACAATACTTTACTTGACTTGTGAAGATCTGTGCTAAGAAAGAAGTTTGATCTGAAGAAACAAGGTAAGATATTAAAATAGGTAAATCTTTGTGCTTTGATAAGAGTAAGATAAGTGAAAATGTTTGTTTCGAAAGCATGAATTTAAATACGTTTAATAGATTATGTCCTAGCCTGAAAGCTAGGGCACAGTTGGAAGAAAGAGTTGATCTAAGAAAAGATAATAGAAATGAAGAAGGATATGTTATTCCTATGCATAGAAATAATTTTTGGACTAATAAGTGGATGCATGAACCTAGAAAGAATTTTTGCAGATTGCAGGTCCAACATTGTGATCCTTGTGTGCAGTACAGAAGAAGTTGGGGAACATACAAAAAAAAATGAGGATTGACATTTTGTTATAATTGCATAAGTCCGGGATATCTTGCTAAGGAATGCCCTAGTACAAGTCCTATCTATATTTTTTGTAAGATTGTTGGTCATGAGGTTGAGGATTGTCCAAGGATAATTGCTAAAGTTGAAAGCTCGAACATGAGACAAGAAAACTATGAAGGAAATCAAGAGACTAAGAGCATCTTAGAGAATCATAAAAAGAAAGAATCAGAGAAATCTCAGACTATATTATTACAGTTGAAAGAAACAATGAATGAGCACAAAGATGTCAGTTTACCAGAAATCCTGAAAGTAATTCAATGCATAAGTACAAGAGTAGAATACTTCGACATAGAATGTGTCTTGGATGAAGAAACACAAGTGAATATTATGACAGAAGACACTTGGAAAATCTTATGAAATCCCACTGTGATACCTTCATTGGGAAGGATAGGCTTTTTTAAGGGTACTATGATAACTTTATGTGGAAGAGTTACCAATGTACCTATTATTATGCATGGAACATTGACTGAAGAGGAATTTGAAGTCATTAAGTTTGTTGAGAACAACGCCCCTTTCCCATTTATTCTAGGTAGGACTTGGATTGAGAAGGATTGGGTCAGAAGAAAAGAAGAGGAAGAAGCTACAGAAAAGAAAAAGAAAGAATTAATGGATTTCATATCTAGAAAAATAGCTCGAATAATAGAAGAACGAGAGAATAAGTCGAAGCAACAAAAGGCAAAATAATTAGTTGTCAAGGTTGAAAGAATTCAAGAAGGTTGGAAGGACCTATCCATTCAAGAAATAAGTACACCCACCCAGTAATTAGTAAGATAAGGAATAATAACTTCGAACCTTTTGAGAGCACCTCAATAGTGTGAAGTCACTACACTAAGAGAAGATAAGAATAAGAATGGAAAGAGGAATCCAAAAATATTTAGAGAGATTCAGATCACAGGAAAGAAGGAAAGGAAGATCAGTAAAAAGAAAGCTAAGATGGAAAAGCTACAGGAATCTACAGAGACCATATGAAATACTTCACAGACTGGAACCTCACAGGAGGAAGGTTCGTAGGATTCGAACTACATCAGAACAGCAGGACCGCGCAGAATGGAACTTCGCCCTAGCGAAGATATATGACCGTTGGAGGCACCCCGGCCATTAGAACAATGCTCCAAAACATCTATAAAACTCATTTATGGGTGAATGGACCGCTTTTGGGACATTGAGACCGCACCACAACAAACAGATTCGCATTGCTCGAAGCATTCCTTCCCATTGGAAGAATTCATTACAAGGCCCCGCTTATTTAACTTATTTGTCGCTGCACCGGGACCACTTTTTTCCACCCGTGATTCACTGATATAAAAGAGAATTGATTGTGTGTCGAGTTGTGTTATCATAATCTAGACGTCGTTATCCATTTTTCTACCCCGCTTATATGTTCATCTACCCCGACCTGTATGTTAAAATTGAGAATGTCGGGTGAACCTACTGAATTAGAGAAGTCTATTGAGGAGGTCCTCAAGAATATAATGGGTGATAGGCCATTATCTGAAGGTGTCCAGGCATCATCGATCAGGGGACTGCAGGATTCCCCTTCGATGGGATGACATTATGGTCATGCTAACCCCGCAATTGAGTAGAAAAGTAAGCATCGCGGCGATCTAGCTAATGCGAAGCTGATCCCATCGATCATACTAGAATACACTTCACCTTTGGTTGGCACGGTTAAACATGACAGCATTCTATGAGACTACGAGTACACTCTGTTCACCGCATGCATTTCGAAAGGAATATGGGTAGTAGGAAGCCAGCTAGGACAAATCTCGCTGCTGAAAAACAATGACTTCAACCTAGGCAACAGAAAGAAATATGCTATGATAGCACCCCACCGGTACTTGATGAAGTCCACTGGGAATAATCCTCGCCTCGTTTCCCATCTATGGATTAAGGGACTGGCATAGTCCATTGTGTTAAACGTGATGAAGATTCCCCATTTTGGTCATCACCAAGAGGTTAACGCTTGCGTTAAAATCCTCTTGTCATGTTATCATGGCGAATACCTATAGCTCGACCGACGGATTATTGTGGATCTGGCGCTAATCCACTAGATTACAAGGTTAAGCATGTAGGGACCTAACCCTCAACATTTTTATCCAGGGAAGGCCTCGGACCGCTCCCTGGCACAGCACATCAAGGAAGCATACATCGAAGTTGAAAAAGGAAAGTGAGGCTACAAGGTAGCCTCTATATAGGATGGTGCAGTGTGCCTCTCTTTCCAACTCATAGCTAGCAATATCATAAGGAAGAACTACCCGACACAGGTCATCGGGTTCGTGGTGGACCTCGCAGGAAAATTTGTGGAGGGCATGCAGATGAATTGGGTGAGTTACCTCATCAACGAACTGGAGAAACACTGCAGCGAAGCTGAAGATTTGGGATATGAATTCCACTTCAGCTGGTTGATTATGTTGATCGCATTTGTCGCTTGGAAAATTCCTAAAGGAACCACCTTTCCAGAGATTGAACCATCAGAGTCGTTGGGCACGAGGTTTTCCACCTTGTGGTACACCAACGACATGACAAAAAATTGGTAGTCAAACGTTGTGTTTCATGCCTATTATCAACAACTGAAGGTTCCCATCGAGTCATTCCCGTGCATGACATTGTGCATCTTGCACCAGTATAGATCGATAGGAAAGTTCCGTGCAGATCCACATTTTATCTGTATCACTACGCGCAGATATGAGAATAAGGAAGAGTTACAGTCTTACTACATATTAATAGATGAAGACATGGAGCAGATCACCGAGGAATGGAAGGAGTTCCTCATACTCATCGATAATGTAGAACATTCCGACACAAACACCATAGGAAGCCCCATGGTCACTCGATTTGAGCATGTCAGACAGTCCAGTGGGACAAATAAGAAGAAGAAGAAAGAAGAATTCCAGAATATAGATATCGATGAGGAGGAAAACGCCTCTAAATAAAATGGTTCTGGCTCACTAGGAGGAGGAGGAAATGGAGCAGATGGACAAGGACGAGGGGATGAGAAAGGAGAAGGTGAAGCTACACCGCCTCAAGATCCCCCTGCTGAAACAATAACACTGTAAAAGAGGAAGGTTTCTCCACAGAAAACTTCAGCAAGAAAGAAGACTCGCGCCAGTAAGCCCCAATTAGAGGCCACGCTCACAGAGGATGACATCAATTTTGTCTGTGGAGCCATGGAGGATGCTTCCAAGGACATATTACAGAGATATGGAGAGAAGCAGGAGGATCTATCTGGAAGGATCGAGAAGGAACTGAAGGAAATACAACAAGCTATTTGTTTGGTCCACATAGTACCTAATGTGCCCCCCTCGTCACATATTGCAGAATTGGGGGATGAGCCGACCCAATTGAGAAGACTTGCAGATGCAATAGAGGATCAACTCCAAAAAGTCTAGGACGAGAAGGAGAAGGCTACAGAAGCCTTGAAACAAGAAAAAGAGTAAGTCTTAGAGAAATTACGAGTTGTGTGGTACTGTGTAACCGCCTATGAAAATGAGAAAGAAGAGTTTCGGACGATTCTCCAAGAGGACAAAGCAAAGCTATAGAGAGAAAAGGATCAGTTTCTCGTAGAGTAGACTATGATCAAAGAAGTGGTGAATAATGCATGTCTCTCTGTGCTAGGCTTGGCATAGGAGGAACAAGATTCGGTTGAGGTTCAAGTGGCGAAGCTCATTGAGACCATCCAGCAGCTTCAAGCAAGGATAACAGAGTTGGATATCCAAGCAGTACCGAGCACCTCAGAGGAAGTGCACGATCAGAGGGAGGAATCCACTAAGAATGCAGTAATAAGGATAAGGGCCCTCGCCTCAGAGTGAAAATAGTTGAGTGATAGAAGTGCACATACTTATGAACGCCTCGTAGAATATCCAGAGCTAAGGAAACTAGAAGTGCAATTACAGGAGGCACAGTAGCAAACATTCTCCGTGCAGGCACAGATGAAGCTACTCACTACAGTCGAAATAATGAAGAGATCTCAGGAACAATGTGCAATGTGGTAGAATATTACTGCCATCCAGAGCAGGGTAATGGAAGTCGCCCAGAAGCTACAACCAGTGCAGGATGAAGCCTGCAAAGTGTTCGAAGAAATTGAGGGACAAGGCTCGCAATTGGATCGAGCGGTCGCAATAGTGGAACAATGCCTGGAAGGGCCTGTTAAAGAGCAGATGATCCAGGAACTCACTGAGCAGGAGGCTCAGGTGAAGCAGCAATTCGAGGCAGCTCGAGTGAAGCTCAAGGCCTTTGAAGCAACATTGCCTAGACCTGAGTGACTCGGGACGAGTCACAAGTGAGTGTTGGGAGCATGTTGGCCCTCGACCAAGTATTGAGGAAACCTTGGTCAGGTGTGACCACTTTTTTTACTTCAACACATTGGTCGAGAAAGGAGTGCCCAAGAAAAGCTGAGATCATGGATCTCATTGATTTTTCAGGCTATGTGGACCCAGTAAGGGGTCCCTAGGGATTTTGTAATGGGTTTTGGGATGTTGGTCCATGGGTTTTACACATGATTAGGAATTTTTGTAAGGGATTGTAAAAGTATAAATAAGCAAGTGTAGTGGATAGTAGTAGTAGCTAAGTGCAAGCAGTTCTGAGTTGATTTGTGCAGCAGAATCTGTATATAAGGCTCTATACTCATTAGAGAATTTGGCTCTGTACCTTGACCTAGTTTTGGGAAGGAGGATATGGTGCTCAGTGCGTAGATATCTTGTCTGGTGTGAAGCTTGGCTCTTTGGCTTAGTGCACAAGATCAAATGAATGTATGAGATTGAAGAATAATAAAGAAGACAAAACAATTGGTGGACGTAACCCCACACTAGGGTGAACCACGTATATCGTGTGTCTTTGGTTTTCTTTGTGTTGTGTTGTTGATGTTATGAATTTGCTATGTGCTTTGCTTATGATGTATGATAGATATATCTGTCGATGCTTAGTTCTTACTTGTGTTAATGACGAATGAATGCTAGATCTAACCTAATGATATGTGATAAGTGGTTGAATTACTTAATATTTATTGTTACTGTGTCGATCTCTATTAGGGTATGTTCTGTGATGTTAATAAATCTAATGAACTAATGCATATCACCTTCTAATTTTTAATAGAGTACTCTGTGAAGCCTTATTATCACATATATGTGTCACATCTTGGTTACAGACACCTGCGTCCTGTAACCACCCCTTCCTCTACCTCGGTTGAGACTTCGTCTTCTTCGCAGGTGTTGTCGAAAGGGCCGTTAGTTAGGGTTTTTTTGGTGTGTTGTTGAAGTGTTGAACCCTGGGTCTGCCCCTTTGCCAACAACACACAATGAAAGGTAAGGAAACGTAGATGGTTACATTATAATATAATGGTATGATTAAAACCAAGAAACATAATATTGACACTGAGGAAGTGCCAAAAATTACCATCATTGGAGACTATTAGGATAAGGATATGGTCACACAACTTGTCAATCTACTCAAGGAATATGAGAACTTGTTTCCCTGGAGATTTTCAGTAATGAAAGGAATTTGAGGATCACCAGGGGCTATGACAATTCATCTCAAATTGGATTCCAAACCAATCATGAGAAGACCTTATAAATTAAATCCCAAATATAAGGAAAAGGTGCACAAAGAACTGGATCAGATGTTGGATGGTGGAATCATTGTTACTGTGGAGGATTTCTATTGGATTAGTCCCATTATTCTGCAACCTAAGAATACAAGTGATATTCATATCTATGTATATATGAGAAGTATCAATGCAACCTACATCCATGACCCTTTTCCTACCTCTTTCACAAATGAGGTGTTGGAAAATGTTGGTGGTCGGGAAGCCTACTCTTTTACAAACTATTTTCCAAGGTATCATCAGGTTCTAATCGCATAGGAATATCAAGCCAAAACCACATTTTCACTTGAATGGAGGTCATTTGCAGACACTGTCATGCCTTTTGGCTTAAACAATTCCCCTGGAGTATTTTTCCAGATAGTGGTCGTAGCCTTCAAGGAATTCACCCACAAGTTTCTTAAAGTGTATTTGGATGATTGGGCAATGTTCATTTTGTTGAAGGAACATAGGAAATCCCTTTGGTTGATGTTGGATCGATGCCTCTAGCTCCATATTTCATTAAATTTGAAGAAGTACATTGTCTGTACACCCTTTAGTACATTGTTGGGTCAAGATGTGTGCAAGGATGGATTGTTGGTAGATCAAGCTAATATCGTTTCCATCTTGGATATGGTTTCCCCCAATTTGGTCTGCGAGTTTCATGTGACATTGGGTCATATAGCATATTACTGAGAATTTATTCAAAATTATGAAAAAATTGTTGCCCCATTGGAGAAATTGTTTTGCAAGGATACTTAAGTACAATTGGACCCCAATATGTTAGGAAGCATTGGATACTATCAAATAGAAACTTGTCACCACGCCAATTCTGGTTTTTCCTGACAGGTATAAGCTCTTTCATGTACATTGTTGGGTGCAGGCTCATTTTGGGGAAAAGACTAATTTTGGAGAATAAAGTGTAAAGGAGGAAAAGATAGTTGGCATGAAAAGCGGCACGTGAAAGGTAAATGTACATGCATAGGAGGAAAGCATGTGAGGCACGCATGCAAGAAGACCTAACCATGCTAGGGTTAGGGTTTTGGTATGAGGATGTAATGGTTGATAAGCCAAAAATAAGTCTAAATAGGTACTTAGGAGGTCTAGGTTGGGGTGGTTGTTGTTTTTGTTGTTGTTGTTGTTGTTCGATGAGTTGGAATGTAAGAATGACTGAAAAATCCAAGATCGGTTTTGTAAGTTGTTGAGCTAGAGAGAGAAAATAAGGTAGATCTTGAGGGTTAGATCATGGGATGAGGAGCCTGGTGTGATCTAGTTCGCCTCATTATAGATCATGACCCAAATGATCGAGGATTGTAAGGTGCACGGCGCTATAATTTTGGAAAAACCATAACAAAAGAGAAAAGCAGCCAAATCTTTGTGGACGTAGCCCAAAAGGGAGTGAAACACGGTAGATCATTTTTTTTTTGGATTGATTATTTTTTATTTCCTTACTGTCAATGGTTAGCCAGTAGATGAATGCATGAATGGGTTAGCTAGATCTGATTGTGCCTACACGCATGATTAATAATGAAAGATTGTGTAGTATAGATGAATGTTAGAGTAAATAAATGAAGATCATAGAGTGTAATCCCAGAACCCCACTCATTCCTAGGATGCAATCACATGAGCATTGCAGCCACCCATAAGAACTATCTCGGGTGAGACTGCGCAATGAATTATATGTGTTGTGTTTCCTTCTAGTTTACCAGGAGGGTCGATAGTTTAAGGGGGTTTTGTTGGAAACCATAGTATATATGAACCTATGTTAGCCCAAGAATGGTAGCAAGAGAGAAGTAACAAAAAAATGGTTTTGTTTCTAGTTGGAACATAATGGGATTGAGTGAATAAGATCTGTTAAAGAATTGTGAAAAGAATGTCATATCTGGTGAGGAAAGGTTAAAAGAATGAAAATATAGAAGGGGATGCTCAGATCATGGAATCCAATGAAGGCAAAGATCGAAAGCTGGTTGAAGACAAAGGAACTGGAGTTTGTGCAAAAATACAACAGAAACCCTAAAACAACACTGCACAAATATTTGGACAAGTACGTATTTAGCGACCTACATCATGTGTTTTTCTGTGATTTCCTGCATGTATTGCAAGAGTGGATGTTGAGGCTAAAAGATAATCATCCTATGAGTCAGATTAGAAAAATTCAATGGAACCCTGTAGAGATCATGCACTTACAACAAGTAGACAACAAATTCACGTGCGCAGTGGATTTTTGGCTAGACATTCTTGTCACATGCTTTATCACAAAATTTGTAGTAGATATCGTGAAGTCTTGCAGCGCAGCAGAGAAAGAGTTCGTGAAGGAACCGAGAGGTAGGTATATCATATCATTGTATACTTCCATCAATATTTTACTGTATAACAAAGGTGTAATGACAATGGCATCAGATAGCTAAACTTCCCTGCGTGCATGGAGGGAGGGGGGAAGCACTGACAAGAGCCAAAGAAATGGAGGAAGAAATGGATAAAGGAAAGAAGGAGGAGGCCTTGGACCCAATCATGATGGAGGAATACCAGATCAATCAGATCATGGAAACAACTGGAAGAACGTCCAGTGGAGAACCCTACCAATACAAGATGAACAACAAGAAGAGAGCCATTGTCGCGAGGGAAGTCTTGGAAAGTGATGAAGAAGAGGTAGAGGATCTCCGAGCTATGAAGTAGATTGAGGAAATCCTTCGTGTGACATAAGAAAGGAATAAAAGAGTTCCAAGGGAAAGAACTGAAGGTAGAACTCCTATCCATATCAGTGTAAGTGTGAAACCCATAAACCCATGCGCAACTAATACACGAGAAAGAACACCACCATTTAGAAAACCAAATTTTAGTGGAAGAAACACAACAAGAAGTACATCTACATAAGAAGCAACAACTGGGGGAGCCAATTCAGGAAGCATTAGTCAAGGATCTACACTGCGTGAAGGTAGTAGTTCATCATTCAGAATGGCAGGACATGATCGCACCATCAGGTTACCATAATTCAAGGGAGAGGCATCTGGCGACCCTGAGAAGCACTTGTTCATTTGTGAGAATATTTGGGAAGCAAATAAGATCAAAAATGAGGATACAAAACTTTCCCAATTAGCTATCATACTAAGAGACCGCGCATTGGCTTGGTACATAAGCTTAGCTGCAAATAGTCCACCGGGAACAACCAGAACAATTGTAGATATCAAGAAGCTACTGATAAATGAATTTCAGAAGCCTAGTTCAGAGGATCAGTACATGAATGAGATGATAGAGATCGGATAGAAACCATGAGAATCTATCTAGGATATTGACCAGAGATTCAAATGATTGAAGGGAAAGTTGAAGTATGTCATGAAAAATATGCAGGATAGACATATATTTGTGAATTCTCTGCTACCACACTTGAAATACCCTTTGAGACAGTTGAAGTTTCAGACTTGGGCAGAGGCTCTGCAGAAAGCGTTACAAATGGAACAGAACCAATACCAGAAGACAAATCCAAAAATAAAGGATTTGAAGGAGGATCTAAAGAATATAACATTTAAATTAAACCAGAATAGGTGTAAGGACAAAAGAGAAGTTGTTTGGTGTATCACATGTAGGACATAAGGACATCACAAGAATGAGTGCCCAACATTCGTGTAGTACATGGAAACAAGACTGTCAAACCCTTTGCCAACAAGAGGACTATGGTGTGATATCTGTAAGACACAGGGGCATGATCCATATCATTTTCCAATGATGCAGAAGTATCAGATAGTACCCAAGAGCTCATACTGCAACTTTTGCAAGTCAGTAGGTCATGATGACAAATATTGTAGGACGATGGATTTGATGAGGGAAAGAACATCAAACACCTATAGGGTTTAGGTAGAAATGATGACAAGACAAGCTGAACCACAGTTTAACCAAGTATCAGTCCCATATAACACTGTGCAAGCACAATACAATATCGCGCAGCCACAGTATAATCCCGTGCAGTATAATCAAGTGCCTCAGTACAATGCACCATGAGGAGATCGAGTTGGATACAGAGGTGGAGGATGAGGTAGAGGAGGCTTTGGAAGAGGAAGAGGACTAATGGTATGTCATAACTTTCAACAACCAGGACACTATGCAAGGGAATGTCCACTTCCACCTGCGACATGTATGTATTGTTGGGCATCAAATCATGACATGGAATATTGTCTGACATTATTGGGGGAGATATAGGAGAAGAGGAATCAAAACAATCAGAATGTATAGTGGATATCAACAGAAGCTAGAGAGTATTGAAGAAATATCAACATAGCCATGCGCGGAGGAGCTAAAATAGGACCTGACATTGTAAGACAAGATCCATCACAACACCAATGGGTGAAGAAGAATGTCTAACCACAAAAGCAGTTTGATGCGTAGAAAGAAAATGAGACATTCAAGAAACCTAGACAAAAATTCTTGAAGCCCAAATTTGTATCTACATCAACTATGCAACCTACTTAGGACATACCAACGTATGAGATGCCTTCATTGCTGGATCACACTAATGAAGCACAACCTCTAGGACAAGTAAGTACTATCAAGGATTTTTTGCAATCCTGTGTTAAACTACTAAATTATCCATCATCTTTTAAAGTATTACAAAATATGTTAGAAAGATGTAACACAAAGGTAGAGGGGAAGATAGAGCAGAAAAAAGTTAATCACTTGCATACAAGGAGGAGAACAAGTAGAGAATTCAGACTGAATGCCAACATTGGAGACTTCAACATGGGGGATATTATACTAGATTTAGGCTCTGAAGTAAATGTGTTACCCAAGAAGACATGGAAATGTATGGTATATCCCACATTGGGATATTCACCTATTCATCTAAAACTAGAAAATCAGCACAGAGTTCTTCCAATTGGAAGGCTAAAGGGTGTGACAGTAGACCTAGATGGAGTGTGCACTAAATCCGATTTTGAAGTAATAGAAATAGTGGATGGCACAACACCTTATCCAGCACTGCTTGGACTGGATTGGGAATTTGATAACCAATCCATAATCAACCTGAATAAAAGGAAGATGGAATTCGAATCAGGCGACTATAGAGTCATTGTTCCATTAGATCCATCAAAAGGAGAAAGGTTTGTATAACCCACTTTCTTATACCTTGAGGAAATCAACCAGTTATATAGAACCACTACGCGTGAAGAAGATTATGTGAATCCAACTGCAGATGGAGTAATCAGCTGGAGAATCATCACTTCATGTGTGTCAGACTCGAATACGAGATTGGAGAATTGGCAGCAGAGATTACATGAAGTATCCACAAGAAGGTGCGTAAGAATAGACCGAGCAATAAGATGGGTGGGTACAGAAATCAAAGAACCTCCTAGTGTCTATGGCATTAACGATTTAGAAGAATTCCTAACCAGATATGAAGATGAGGTGTTAGAAAATCATAGTCTATTATCCCTGGACATAGCACTCAACGCAACACCTGCAAGATGGTGTGGTGCGCACAAAGAGACATTTAAGGACTGGTACCAATGTAAGTGATTACTGTGCATTAGATTCGGCACAAAACATGGAAGCAATGAGATGCAAAGATATGATGGGCATGGGACACCAGCAGAACAATTGGATAAATACATAACACTATGGAGAATGACAACACCATAGGAATGGCCTCATCACTTCATTCACACATTGGAAGGAATTCCAGCAAACTAGTACAGACCAGGAACTGCACAGAGGCATTGCAGAATGGACAGCATTACAACATAATTTTATAGTCACTTTCTCATTTGAACATGAGAACCCCAACATTGATGCAGCACTCAAACAAATCAGAGAGGTGATATTTATTATGGAACCAGAGGTTGAACTTATCATAGAGTATCAACAGCAAAATAGACAGATAGTGAGAGAACTATTGTCATGCTACCATGTGCAAGAAAAAGAACTAGATGAAGAAGACTCATGCAACATTCAAATTACAGAAATTGAAGGAGAAAGAGAGGTGGAAGGTGCATATCTGGAATCAAAATTGTTTGTTGCGTCGATCAATTTGAAGAAATTCAACATTGGGATAACTGATAATCCCAAAATGGCCAGCATTGGAGACTATTGGGATGAGAAAATAGTAGAAAGAATAACAGAGTTACTACGCGAGTACAGTGACCTATTCCCAACCACCTTTACAAAAATGAAAGGCATAGCAAGAGAGTTAGGAGAGATGAAGATACCTCTCAAACCTGAGGTTAGATCTATCAGACAGCGACTGTATAGACTGAATACAATATATAAGTAGAAAGTAAAAGAAGAAATTGACAAAATGTTGAAAGCTGGAATCATAGAACTAGTAGAAGAACTAGAATCGATAAGCCCTATGGTAGTTAAGGAAAAGAAGCAAGGATGTACAAGTATTTGTGTAGATATCAGGAAATTTAATGATGCTTTCCTACATTAACCCTTTCCCACCTTTTTCAGAGATGAGGTATTAGATAATGTGGGAGGCCTGGAAGCATATTCACTCACAGATGTATTCTCAGGCTACCATCATATCAAGATAGCTCTAGAAGACAAGTACAAAACCACTTTTTCCACATAATGGAGATCCTACCAGTACACAATCATTCCTTTTGGGCTAGAGAATGCACCAACTATATTCTCAAGGGTATTCATAGATGCTTTCAAATAATTCATCCATCGATTTTTGGAAGTGTATCTGGATGATTGGACAGTCTATAGTCTATTGAAATATAATGTAGAGGTGTTAAGGATAATGTTGGAAAGGTGCAAGAAGTGTCAGATATCATTGAATATCAAGAAGTGCATTTTTGGGACACCATTTGGAATACTACTGGGCCATATAGTGTGCAAACAAGGCTTGCTAGTAGATCCTTCCAAGATTGCAGTGATTGTCAATTTACCACCACCAAACTCAGTATGCCAATTGAGAGAAACATTGGGACACACAAGTTACTACAAGAAATTCATAAAAGGGTATGCATAGATCACTATGCCGATGGAGAAACTATTGGAGAAAGATAGTAAATTCTAGTGAAATGAGGACTCTCAGTGAGGTTTGGACACTCTAAAAGAAAAAATTCTCACAACACCTATACTAGTATTCCCAGACTGGGAAAACAAATTTCATGTGCACGTAGATGCATCATCCATAGCACTTGGAGCTATTCTGGTACAGCCATGAATAGGGGAATTGGACCATCCTATAGAATTTGCTAGCAGAAAACTGTCAGAGTCATAACAAAATTACAATACTACAGAAAGAGAAGGCCTAGATATGGCCTGTGCACTCCAGAAGTTCAGAGATTACTTATTGGGAAAACACTTCAAGATGTTTACAGATCATTCATCCCTCAACTACCTAGTCAACAAGCCAATGTTGGGGGGGAGGATATGTATATGGCTACTATTATTTCAGGAATTCGATTTCAAAGTGAAATTCAAACCAGGGAAACTGAATGCAGAACTGGATCACTTGTCAAGAGTAACCAATGGAGAGGAACCTAAAAATTTAGACAACTTCCCTGATGCACAGTTATTTTCAGTCCAAGTAGTTGATGAATATTTTTTTGTCATCATTGAATAATTGAGTACATGGACTGCGCCACAAGATTTTAACATTGTGCAGAAGAAAAATTTGGTAGTCAGAGTTGTAGACTATCAATTGATTGCAGGATACTTATACAATATGGGCACAGATAACATTTTGAGAAGATGTGTACTAGAACATGAGAGGCCTAGCATTTTAGCAGAGGCCCATGAGAGAATAGCTGGAGCACATTATGCAGGAAAAGATACTGTGCAGAATGTATTGTGCATAGGACTATGGTGGCCAACCATTCACAGATTTGGTAAGGACTATAGCCAGTGATGTGATGTATGTAAGAAGGTTGGTAAACCTAATAGAATGGATGAGATTCCCCTGAGACCACAAGTAACCTTGCAAGTATTCGAAAAATGGGAAATAGACTTTGTGGGACCAATTAACCCACCAAGGAAAAGGTCAGGAGCAATGTATATCATTATTGTGATAGAATACCTAACAAGATGGGTAGAAGCAGCACCAGTAAAAGATTGCACTGTAGAGACAACAACACATTTTCTGTTTTAGAAAGTGATCACTAGATTTGGATGCCCAAGGATTTTGATGAGTGACCAAGGTACTCACTTTATCAACAATACTATCAAGGTTATGACTGATGAATTTGAAGTCTACCATAAGAAGAGTACACCATATCACCCTCAAGCAAATGGAACAGTGGAATATTTCAATAGATCCTATAGAATGCCTTGACAAAGATCTACAATATTAACAAGGATGACTGGGACTTGAAGATACCAGTAGTATTGCGGGCATATAGGACTACATGCAAAAAGTTGGCACGACAGACACCATTAAGGTTGGTGTATGGGAAAGAAGCAGTAGCACAATTAGAATTTCCAGTACCTAGTCTACACTTAGTAGCAATCACCAACATGACAGAACGAGGCATAGTAAGAGAGAGGCTTAGTCAGTTGATGGAGATGAAGAAGATAGGATTCTAGCAGGATTTCACCAAGAATTTCATAAAGAAAGAGATAAATCTTTGCATGACAGACATATCAAGAGGAAGAGCTTCAAGGAGGGCGACCTAGTCTTGGTATATGACAGTAAATTTTTCCAACATCCAGGGAAATTCATAATGCATTGCTTGGGACCATATGAAGTGAACATTGTCACAGATGGGGGATGTGTAAAGTTGAAATATTTGGGAGGCACAAAACTAAGAGGAATGATCAATGGGAGTCGATTGAAACTGTATAGGGACAATCAACCTCCTATTACTTAGAAAGTTACCACGTAGTAAGAAAACTTCTACATAGTATACCATAGTCATGCAAAAAAAAAAAAAAAATGTGTCCACAAGAGTTACCGCACCAAACATCAGAAGATCGCGTGCAAAAAAAATGGACTTAGCGTGACAAAAAGAAATTTTTCCACACACAACAACTACACGACATACTGCACATTTGGAAAGATCAGTGCACTGGAAAAAGGACCAATGATCAGAAAAAGTGGAAATTTGAAAAATGACGATTACAAAAAAAAGGCGCCAACTGGAAGCAATTATGGAATTCAATGAAAAAGTATGCATAAAGTGTCATTACATAGAAATAGAGCACACGGAGTGGAAGTGAGATGGCAATCAATCCAAAGAGAACCATTGAAGGCTTAGTCGACATAAAATAACCAGTACCCACGATGGCACCACCAAATATGGGTGCATCGATCCAAGAAGGAAGGAAAAGCCAAAGTAGCCAAGCACCACAGGAGGCAGCAGAGGTCAGACATGAAACTAGACAGCCTGAGGAATTTGTCGACGTAATTCCTTCACCCTTTGAAGCACCCATAGACCCTATGCCAGTGGTTGAAGAAAGGCAAGGTCCAACCGTGGCAGCCATGGAAGTCGAACTAGCTAGTAGTGCAGGTAAATCCCACCCATAACACAGGAAACCCACAAGAAACTGCGACGGCTGAGGGGGCCAGCAGGAAAATTTCTAAGCTACTGCGCAGACGAAGGCGATAGTACCCAAAACCAAAAAAGAAAAAACCACGCAGTAATAGGAGGGTTTGGTAGAGGATATCACTGGTCATCCAGACCTTGACGCAGAAAGAAGACAGATGGAGGTAGGGACCTCAATTCAACAGGAAAAAATGGAAGGGAAAACAACCTATGGCACAGTCTCTGCATAGGAATCCTGACGCAACGATTGTACTCCCGCACATTCTGGAAGGAGTGAAAACCATGCCAACACTGCTAGGTTGTGTGGAGAAGCTAAGATACTCGGACCACAATGTGGCCGACACAGGAAAATTCCCCTAATTTGCGCAACAGGTTTACTTAGATAGCATAGGGATAGGGCCCTTTGGAGATCCCATTTATGGCCAAATCCATGGGCAGCTGGCCTAGAAAACATAGGGATCCTAAACCTGTTGGAGATTCCCTACTTTGGAAGGGGGAAAGAGGTGAACAACTGCATCAAGCAGTTGATATCGTCCCTCCATGGAGGATTCCTATTGATGGAACAACCCATCTCTATAGATGTAGAGCTGATAGTAGTAATCACAGGATTGTCGTCAATGGGTGAGAACCCCGCGCAGTACCTGGATGACAAAACAAAAGAGAATACTCTAGTTGAATAAATGAAGAGGACATATGGGACAGAGAGGGGCCTATGTGGGATTATTATTAAAATTCTTGATTTTATATTAGACTTAAATTTAGATTCAATATTTCTATGTGTAATAAGAAATAAGACCAAAATTATATTAGAACAAACCCCTGAAACTCCATTTCGGACCTCAAGTCACACCATTTATGCAATTCCAGATAAAACCTAGGGGGCTTGTCGGTAGTCTTATCATCGCATGAATAAAATGTTAGAAAAACAGGACCACGGAGCAATAAAATAAAACAAAATGCAGAAACAAAACACAGAAGATACACAATACAAGAGAGACACATATTTACGTGGTTCACCCAGTGTGGGCTACGTCCACCAGAGAAATTGTCAGGTCCTTTCTTTATTATTGTCTAGCAAAATGAGGGGATACAACCTACAGCAAAACCCGTTGTAAGTTCCTCTTATTTCTCTCACAGTCTCCTCTCGTAGAATACAATACCCGCCAACATACATAGCCGCAATACATTTCCCTCATAAAAGAGGGTTGCCTTCTAGGGAAAAAAACCCTAACATAATCTCTATCGTGACCTTATAATGAACGGTCCAGATTTACAATGAAATTACAATATACTTTTACAAGGCAATTTTTTGCTTCGGGGGACGCTGGGGGTCCGCTTGCCCCCAGACCCCCCAGCCGGGGGGATAGCCCCCCCCCCCCCCCCCCCCCCCCNAGCCCCCCCCCCCCCCGTACCCCGCAAAGGGGGTACCCCCCCTCTTCACTCCCCCGCATGGAAGAGTGTACATACTTCTGGGGTGTAAATACTTCATGGGGTATAAACACGGCTGAAAGTAAAAGACCTCTAAATCAGGAAGATAATCAGGCTCCACAACCAACAATCTCCCACTTGTAGACTGATCTCAACAACTCCACCGTTGTTGTATATGCTGGACTCTGAACCTTCTTGGACCTGGAAAATTTCCCATCTTCATATTCATTCTTGAAGACCAATTGAAACTGAGCAAGAACTCAGTTTCTCCCTGGTTACTCCATTTGTTAACATGTCTGCAGGATTCTGGCTAGTGTGTATCTTTTCCAGCTTCAACTGTCCATCTTCCAAGGTGGATCGTATGAATTGGTACCTCAACTATATATTCTTAGTCTTCAAATGGAAGGCTGAGTTCTTTGCAAGGTGAATGGTACTCTGACTGTCACAGTACAACCTGTTGTTCTCCTGCTTCTTTCCCAATTCCTCCATAAACCTTTGTAACCAAATCATCTCTTTACTAGCCTCTGTAGTAGCAACATAC
>ML801442.1:111926-137231 GCA_009831015.1 Picea engelmannii | reverse complement strand
TACTTTGTTTTTCTTGCTTAAATTCACCAACTTCCTACTCCTTAACCATATTTTTTAACATGCATATGGATTCATTAATGTATTTTTTTTTCATTGGGTTTGGGTACATATTCTTTTCTCTCTTCCTAGGATTTACTTAATGCTTTCTTTGTAAAAGAGCATCTTCCCCTATTCTATCACCTATAATTGTGACCACATTCTAGTTTTAAGAGTTCAATGCTTCATGTTTTGGTATAGTCTATAGAAGATTTAAATTTATTCTATTCCTTGAAGTTTCTAGTATTATCGGGCAATCATCCATCGAGTGATCTCCCACTCCATAGTGGTTGCAAAAAATTCAAGTCATCCATATCCTTTAGGGGATAGTGGGGTCTAATGTGGTCATAATTGACACAAAAATAATAATAACTTCTATAAAATCCATTGTGTCCTTCTTTTCAACCACCTAAGTCTCTTCTTCTTCCACCAGAGCCTCCTCTCCTTGGATAATCATCCCCCTTCATCTTGGGTTTCCTAGTTCTTATCAGTTGATTTTGTATGATACATTATCTAACAATTGGGAATTTTTTTTTCATTATGTTGTGGAGTGAGTGGTAATTTCATAGAGGCACGCCACCTTTTCTTTGTGTTTCTTAAATTATGGGGGAAATCTATTGTGTTTTGATTCATCACCACCTCACATTTTTCAATAGCAGTCAAGTTTGAGCTTTATAATATCTTGAGGGATCCTTATCAATCCTATATATTGGCATTTATCATGTGTATGTCCCTCATTCATACATGTAGTTCCCCATAGGGATACTCTCCTAGACTACATTTTGATATATTATATCAATTTATGTATTCTTTCTAGTTTTTCCTTCAGTCTTTTGTCTATTGTGAGGATATCTAGTCCTCGTTGGTTTCAATTTGATAAGCTTTTTTTAGCACTTCTTTGTAATTTTTTATCTCATGCATTCTCAAAGGCACTTATGTACTTACTTTATTGTAATTTTTTGATCTCATGCATTCTCAAATGAACTCCTATATCAGTGTACAGTACATGAGACCAATATTGAAAATAATATAACACATACCCAACATATTGGACCATTACAAAGGTTAATCTGTGCTCTATGTGTTTGCTAGGCCATGTAACTACCAAAAAAATGTGTCATAAGTTTAGGACATGAAAAACGATAATATAACTACCAAGATGTGGAACCAGTCTGAGTCAATGGAACAAGTGGTTGGCCACTAATAGCCACCTAGATCCTCGAACTCCATCTATTCAATGCTCTTTGACAATTGTAGGGATCCCATGCTAGCCTCTACACTATGTAAAATTTCTTCCAGAACATGAATCATCATGGATGTTTCCACTTTTGCATTTGGTTTTCCTTCCAACACTACACTACATATGGGTTGGTATATTATCAAACCATCACTTTTCTGTATTTGTATCCTCAAGAACCGTCGTTGTTGCTTCTTCTTCTACACCTAGTCGATCCTCCCAACTCAACTAAAGTATGGTTAACAACCTATCAACTTGGCATTCCTTTGCTTCTTCTTTTCTTATAGATTGATGCAAGTTTCTAGCCTCTCTTAAATCAGATATATTATGTTGCCTCTTGTCTCTTTCAATTTTATGCAAGTTGACTAAAGTCGTGTGTTCTTTCATTCTTGGTTATTTTCTCTTCTTTGTTTCTTCTTCAAATGTATATTTTATTTTCCTCTTAGTTGATACTTGCTTTCCTCCATTCCTTGACATGGTTACTTCTTTATTTTGTCTCCTTTTTTTTATTTAATGTTATTCAACTAATGTTTTCTTCTTTAGATACATCTCATGAGTAGTTACCCCCCCATCACTAGCCTCTAGGCTACTCTAGGTCGATAAAGGTGGACATACCAATCATTTTCATGTTTTTCTTTCTCACTTACTCTAGGTCGATAAAGGTGGACATACCAATCATTTTCATGTTTTTCTTTCTCACTTCCAAAGGAAAAACTCCCACTCTTCTCATTTCTTCTTCATGTGGGTGTTTATTAGTGTTCCAAGAGGTGGTATTGCATTTACAATATTATGGACTCCTTTTTAGATAAGGAACTTGTATAGTAATTTTTGTAATGCGTAAAAGAAATTATCGTATCTTTGAATATTCTCCCCTCCGTTGTTTAGGGATGTGTGTCCTTTAATTTCTTAATCTTCACAAAATTAGTTTGTAATTTTCTCACACCATTCATATAAGTTAGTTATACCTCATTTAATTGGTTTCAACAAAAAAAAATCATCTTCTATGATCATGTGTTGTATATTTTGATTAATTTCTTTATCTTCAAGGGTACTGACTCTAAGAACTTCTCATGGGTTTCTGTAAAAATCGTGCCCTAACATGTGAAAAGGTTAATATGTTTCTTATTATGTAGTTTTTCAGATATTTTTCCAACTTTATCTCCCACCAATCATTTATTTCCTTCTCACTTGGAATCTATGCGTGTGTGCATCTACTATTCAAGTCCTAGATCAGTACTACTGAGAATGGAACCAATGTTGTAATGTAATGGATTATAAGGTTAAAGTAGTTACTAGTAGTGCAACAATAAACCATATTATACAAAGCATACATGTGTGTGTGTGTGTGTGTGTGTGTGTGTGTGTGTGTGTGTGTGTGTGTGTGTGTGTGTGTGTGTGTGTGTGTGAGAGAGAGAGAGAGAGAAGTATCTATAGAGCCAACAATAAGTATACTTTATAGATTCTTATAATATTCTCTTCTACTTGTAATTACAATGATAGATGTAGGTATCTATACTGTTACACAAATGGGAGGTAGTTACAACTTCTATAAATACCTTTCTCAGTCGACCCAACTAGGAATTTAACCAACTTGACTACTTGGTGAACTATACATTTATACTTTCAATGGACTCATGCAAGTACATTTCTAGTCAACTCATTAGCCTAGTCAACTAGGCTCCTCCAACAAGGTTCCATATCCACAAGTAAAAATGAAGGTGGTGCATGTTGCAAGTAAAATTTAACATAAACATACCATTTTAACTTCAAAATTTAGCCTTTGAATTCATCATACTTGCAGAAATAAAAATAAAAACAAAACAAAAAAAATCATATAGATTTGGGTAGTCTTATTTTTAAGCTATTAAGTAGAAGTATAGAAAAGGAAAAGAATATTACATAAACTTACCATGCTTTCAATATGTTTAGATCAAATGGATGGATGCATTAATGAATTCATCGGGATTTCATAAATTACGAAAAGAATTTCTCTTGTGTAGATCTATGTAATCTAATTTTTAATTAGAAGTACATAAAATGAAAAGAATATTGCATCTAGATATTGTACATAGAATTATCATCATTTCATCCTTGTTTGTGGTTAAATTTATGTGAGTGTCTATATATTAATTCAAAAATAGATGTATTTTCTCCACCTATCAATACCACACAAGAAGAAACTATACAACMTAGACACRCATGACAGACATGGCATACCATGTAGCACTCTRGACTCATACATCTAGAATAGATTAAACTACACTAGATCATGGGCAGCCCTCAATCACGGGCAGCCCTCAGAGGAGRAGGAGGACAATGATGTGAGGGAATGCAAAGTTCAAACAAGGATAGAAAAGATATGAAAAATGGTCATACAATTAAACCTTTGGATKATAAGTATAATGCTCACACTCCATTTTGATGAGCACACWCTCTCGTATTCCCACTAGTTCCTCTTYAAATGGATWGGATTGCACAACATATTCTCATTGGTTCCTCATTGGATGTAGAGGATTACATAACAAATTCCCATCCAACATAGGAGGATGATGCAAATATATTTTTATTCAAAACTCCATCATCCTCAAATTATATAAATAGGGAATTTATGGTGATTTCAKCATGCTTTCTATCAGGGAAAATTTTAGGGGCTAAATTTCTCCCATGGGCWAATTTTTWAWTTTYTTTTCCAAAAAATGATTTACCAATTTMTGTTTTATTYGCCCAAATTTTATATAATAAAAGTATTTTACACAAAAAATMTCCAAAAAATCTAAAAACTACCTAAAATTCTTATAAATTTTAATATWTTTACAAAAATATCGCCAAACATTTCATGGTTGGAATTTTAAGAACTAGTACGATTCATTGAGGTTTCTACACTTTAAGATAAGCATGGATCCTTAAATTTTTCCCTACTTTCTATGCCATGAAAACATAAGAGGTTTCCATGCATGTATTTTCCAAGCACAAAATGCCAAAGCAAGTGCTTGTGATGGAACACATGTTCAACAACTTATCTAGGCATGTCTAACCATGGATTGTTGTGAATGTTGGATAATCCTCCCAGGATAAAATACCACTGATGGATTTCACCCATGAAGGGATAGGAGGATTTTGAGCATGTATTTTCCAAGAACAAAACACCAGAGGCCAATGCTCTTAAGGTTCTTCATATGAAATATTGAAACTAGTTTCTATGTTATAATAATAAGGACCTTCTCATTTTAGTCCTAAAACTAAGAGGCATCCATTGACATAATCTATGTTCTCATGAATTTGATGGCTAGTAAGAAGAAAGGAGGGAAAACCCTTGGTGTGGGACTAGGTTTACAAGAGGAAGGAAGAGAAACAATGGGTAAAGTTAAAGGGATCTCATTTAAGGAGGCCACAGTATGAAAATTGGTGTCGAACCAAATCACTTTGAAAGTGTTGAATCTAGGAAAGAGAGTAAGTAATTGCAAGATTACAACGAGCATTTGGATAAAGCATTGAAGGTGACTAGCCCCTTTATCACTTCCTGTGTCTCTTTGAAAAAAACTCATGAGACTCCAAGGTTAGGCTAAAAGGATCAAATATGTAAATATCAGGGATACAACCCTACAATAATTACCCAAAGTGAAGCTCAAGGAAAAATGGGCCTCTCCTTCTCCCCTCGTGATCATGGAACTCCACTTCATGAATACCTCTTGAGTGATATCCTCACCATCCTTTTGAATGTCTATTATGGTAATTGTAAAGGGAACCCAATCACTAAGAAGAGATAATTTGTTAGGATCAAAAACACAACCATATCGGGAAGAGAAACCCCAAAAATGCATCAATGAAGAAGGAAAAATATGTGGCTAACTGTGTAAAACAATCAAAGACCAAAATGCAACAGGAGGTGGATGAGGGACTAATGTGGGAAATTATTATCAAACACACCTATTAGGCCTTCATTGACATATTTAGTGGTAGAGAAAGCCTAAATAAAATGCTCAAAGGTTGGGCATTGACAACCTAGGGAAATACCTTGTGTTATGCTCAAAAATTTCATATGTGTTTGAGAGGCTTTATAATATTACTATTAAGGAACCAAGAGGACATGGACAACACCTAGGAGGCCCCTACTTTAATAACTCCTCTTATCTATACCTCAAAGATTGAGAACTAATGTTTGAACATGTCTAAGATAAAATATATAAGATCTTGGTATGGATAAAACTCCCCCACATCTTCCTTGAATATTGGAACCCATAGATTATCAAACTGATAGGAAACACATTGGGTGTTTTCCTCAAGATAAATGAAAAATCACTAGCTACTAAAAAAAAACAATACAGAGGATATGTGTGGAATTGAAGCTTAAAAAGGTCACTCAAAAGGTATATCCTTGAAGGTAAAATCACATCCACAATAACATATTTTACACTATGTCAATATTTTGTTCAGTTGTTAGATTTGTGGAGAGTGTGGTCACATGTGATACCCCTAACCTTACACACTGGTAGAAGGAAAGAGAGAGGAGGAATATGAAGAGGAAAATTTTTGGGACCAAGGTAAACCCTACAACCCTCTTTACGCTCCTTGTCCTCCACCAAAGGGCCCTCCATAAAGTTTACATGTATTAAATACCTATAATAAAAAAGGGATGGAACCATTGGACCCCACTTTCTCATGAGACATCACCCTAATAGATCCTTTAGAGGCATTGGACTGGTATCTCAAAAATAAAGGCAGGGCCCTTAATACAAAACAATACTAGAGGAGTATATGGGAATATCCCCCCAAAATAAGTCCTCTTAAAAGCTCCTAAGGAATCCCTTATCAAACATCAAGGTATTTGGAACCCTACTAGTGACACACTCCCAACCACAATTGGTCTTAAAACCCAAAGGGGGTTGCAGAATTGATAGCAAGGATTTAAGGACATCGGTGGCCTTGACCAAGCCTACACACTTAGGTCAATAATTAGGCCCAAGTCCCTATGACCATAGGTAGAGGACGAGATCCAAAACCAAAAATAGGGAATGGGACTTCTATCATAACCTAGAAGGTTGGTTGGAAGAGCGCAATGTTTGGGAAGAGAGAAGGAAACTTTCAAGCAAAAAATCAAACAAAATAATGGCCATAACACATTAAAGAAGGAGGTTCAAGAAGGAAGTCAACTAACTATATTTAGGGAACTTAGAGAAATGGAATCCCCTCAAGTTTTCCTTGTGATAATTCTCTCTACCAATAAATAGGGGCTTGGGAATATCCTGAAATAATTGCTCCCTTCAAGGGATCCTTTTTGTCCATAATCCATCACTTATTTTCATACATGAGACTACAATAAAATAATACAACCTCCAATGTTCCCTTTGTTTTATTATAAATGTAACATCCCCACTATAATCCCCAATTTAATTAATGCTTTATGTAGATAATATGCGGCTACGACCAAGCGATGTATATGTGAATTGTATTTCTGAATTTTAATTAATCAAATGTGATGTCAACTACTAAGGGGGCATGGGAAAATATTGGGGAAGAATTAATCCACGATAGAGGGGAGGGTATAAGATAATGGAAAAGAGGCATCCAAGGGGTAATTACCCATATCTATCAATCCCACCCACATTCCTGAATTTTATTGTCATTATTTATTAAACTCTATTTATTGATTCAGTGTTCCCAAAACCAATAATTGAATGTGGGTAGGAGGGTGGGTGTGAGAAGTCACATCCCATGGTTATTGGGAGCATGGGGGTTGATTACAATCATCTTGGAGAAGTGTGTGAGTCACGAAAGTAAGCCAAAAGAGAGGAAATTTTTATGGGAAGCGACAACAGTTTTGGAAAGTCATTGTTTTTGCATGAACAAGTAGAGTGAAAAAGAGAGTTGGGCGTTGTTAGCACATAAATTTGTCAAAACCTTAAGTTTTTGTGGTTCCTACCTAAGTCTATATTTTTTTCTGTCTCTCTTCCTTTTGCAAACCCGATCGTAAGGTTTTTCCTCTCGGCTTGTAGTTGTCTGTTGTTTGTCTTCACTCGGTTGATAGACCCATTTTTCCTTAGCATCTCGCCTGAGAAATATTGACCATAAGCCTTCCTGTTTTCACTAAGGTCAATCACTTCTCTCGTTACCTCTATCGTTGATATTTTTGTTTCTCGATCCCTCAAAAAATCATCCAAGTAATCGTTCACAGGCCACAATCATGACCACCAAACGCAACACTTGAAGCAGTTTGATGTGGACTCAAATCAAGCGAGCAGGCAAAGATCATTTTTCAACGGTGGAGATCATTCGAGAAGATCAGATCGACAGCCATCAGGTAATCAGGATCATACAGTTGCACCAAGTTTAGCGTCAAGGAGAGGTCTTGAATCGCGAAATGATCGGATCCGTTAATTTTGGAAGGACGTGTGGCACAAGGTTATCATTTCTAGATTTCGCAAGATGGAGCAGTCAAAAGAAAAGTCTTTGGAACTCACGAAATGGGAAATCATGAAAATATCACAGTCGTTGATCAAATGAGAGATATGGACGGTTGAATCATCTTTTTACGATTTCACGAGTCAGGAAAGTAGGAGGGTAGAGTCTTGAAGACTCGCGACACGCGAAGTCCCAGAATGATCTTGATTGTCCATTCCTGAAAGACTCATAGCTCAGGATCAGCATGGAGAAAGTCATTTGGGGGGGGGAGACTGAAGTAAGAAGTGTCGACGACCCAAGGTCCTAAAATGTTGATGTTCATCGGGGTCGTCTAATGTAAAGGGATACGTGTCACCCGATCCACGCATTCGCGATTTCACAACTCGTCTATTCCAGCAGGGATCACAATATAAACTCGTGAAATGAGAAATCCCGAAGCGCCTGGGAATTAGTCACATGATCGCAGCCCAGGTTCATATTAAGAGGAGTTGCAGAAAGAATCAAAGCACTCGAGTTGGTCACAAAGGAAGATCTGCGTGACTTCGAGGTGCCGGAATTGACTCAAAGGAGCCGTGAGCTCACCTGGAACATTCATGGGTGTCAGGCCTCGCCCTGATCTCGATGAAAGTAGTTAATGAAAATAGGGAGGTGGTTGAAACCTCGTTTCACCACTTAAATGAAAAGCATTGAAAGTTGGTCGTGGAGGGAAGAAAGTCAGCCGAAAGTTCCCCTGCCATGGATTTTCTAGGGAAGCCCATACCGATCTGATCTTGTGTCTGATAGAAGAATGCAAGCGCAGCCTAACAAAAGAAGATGCAGATGCGAAGCTTTGATTATAATAGCCAGGTCACACTCCTAGTGGTGGCAGTTCTCTGGGTATAAATACTCAGTTTTGATATTTTTTTATGGTCAATGGTAGAGTTAGGATCCCGTATGGTAAAATTTTAGTAAAGCCTCTGGTTTCTGGTTATGTATATGTATTTGAGAATTCTTGCTTAATCTAAGTCATCTTTCTTCCTCCATCTTAATATGTGTATGATACTAAATGTTCATGATTGAAGGATTCACATGGATGGTTGTGACTATGTTGTAATGGATGTTTGATTGTAGTATTGTTATAGCATTTTCAGTTTCCTGAAATTCTGAATCCAAGATCTTGTTTTCTAAATTTTTCCTCCTTAGGCTGCTGGAAGACCGGATGTCCATAGAAGACCTCTTCACTCTCCTCAAGTTATTCCCCCTACTCACCACTATACCAATCTTACTGACTGAAGTTAGACCAAGACCTCACCTGCTTGTGCTTTCCAATCCAGTTTTTTGAGTTAGAACGATGCCATCATGAGTCTGCGTCCATTAAAACACCTTTAAATTTATTTTTTGTGACATACAAACTGATGGGTATTAGGCTTACCTCTACCGCAATCCAGGGGTGACTTCTGGTGCTAACATTTTTGGCGTCGTTGTCGGGGACAAATTGAAGATTTTCCCTGGGTAGAACGACAACGAGCTTCTAATTCTAAAGGTGCATCAGATATCAAAACCATTCAATATTGCAACTATGCACCTGGTGACTCCATTAAGGCGACTCCATTGTTTTAGTTGTGGCTTCCAGAGGCAGACACACGAGGTCTAATCCACAGCTGCCTCTAGAGACTCCTGAGGCCGACCCATAGAAAATTGTTAGAAGAAGAAATACCCTTCAAGAAGGTACTTCAGTTTCTACACTAGGTATTTCTGATAATTTTCACCATCCTCCTATAGCAACTCCAATAGTTATTTCTCATTTTCCTGTTACACCCTCTGTTAGAGTTTCTAGAAGTTTAAATTTTGGGAGTTTTCTTGCTACTTTCCCCTCTCCGAGCTTCACTAATCCTCCTCCTATTAAATTTGTTGTTTTTACGGAGAGGGAAACCTCTGCTCCCTCAAGTCCCCCATTGTTTTCTTTTGTCCCCAGAAACACACCTCCAATCTCCCCTGCTCGAAATCCATCCCCACCTAGTTCTCCTCTAGTTCACCTCCCAATGGCGGGTTCTAATCCCATTAGAAATAGAATGGACGCCATAGTAACTGCCAGATATGCCCATCTTGTTCTGCCTTAGCCTCTTAATTCCCTACCAGCTGGTGGCTACCTTAAGTAGTTTCCTAAGTTTACAGGAGAGGGAGATATAACTACAGAAGAGCACCTTGCACCTTTCTATAGTTATGCTGATAACTATGTCATAGTAGACGAAGATGTATGGATGAGTATTTTTGTCCACAATCTTGATGGAGAAGCCAAAAAGTGGTTTAGGGCCCTAACCCTTGGATCCATTGATGGGATTGAGGCTTTAGACGATATCTTCTTGAGACAATGGGGGGATAAAAAAGGACTTCATGTATTATATCACAGAGTTCGGGTCCTTAAAGAGAAAAGAGGGAGAGTTTGTCTCTGACTTTTGCAAAAGATTCAACAAAATGTATAATAAGATCCCTGCTAAGATAAAGCCTACAAAATCCTCTGCCAAAATTACCTATGCTAGTGCTTTTGACACTGACTTCTGCCTCTTGTTAAAAGAGAGAAGAGCTACCTCCTTGGCTCATATTCAAGATGCAACCCTGGAAGTAGAGTCTAACATATTGGCAGTTGACCAACTCAGGAATAAGGCTGATAAAGACAGAGGAAGGGGAAGATCTGAAGCCTCAACCTTCAGTTCCTCTGCCCTCCCCCCTCAAATGGATGAAGTAACCAAGTTACTAAAATCGGTTTCAGCTAGAATGGAAAGGTTGGAATTGGAGGGAAAGAAAACATACATAAATCCTCAAAATGTTGATAACAAAGGCAACTTCAGGAGGCCGAATAAACATGCTCCTCATATTATGCAAAGAGAACCTCGGAACAGAGATAGGGATGATCAGAAAATTCAGACCCCTCTTCAAAACAACCTTGTCGCAGATGATGGTGGAGAGGAAGAGGACATTGACTCATAAATTAATTGTCTTGAAGATGCTTCTCCTTCCCCTCACTTAACTCAATCAGCATACGAGGAGTCTCTCATGGACATTCAATTAAACGAGTTGAGAAAGGGGAATAAGGCTAGTGACAACCCAGATAGATACAACCTCAGGTCTAAAAAGAAATATGTGAAGTATGACATCCCTGATCAGCCTCCCAAAGCAGACAATCCCGACAAAGACGCGGCAAGCAACAGTAGGGAAAAGAGAACACAGAACCCCCCACCAGTGATCAAAGGTCCTATCCCAGAGGTAAAGGAAATGATGAAGCTCCCCTCCTATTTTAACTTTGAGCATGAAATTTAGAAGATTATGATCTCGGTACCCCTTTCAGATCTGGTCAAGCATGAAGACTTTAAGAGATCCCTATCTAAATTTTTGTTGCTTGAACCTTTGAATCATCCCTCAGACTCAATCAATTTGCAAGACGAAAAACCAGCAGTCATCTTAGGTCCCATGGTAGAATATAGAGATGATTCATCCCCTCCCTTCTACACATCACTAAACATACATGACAAGGTATTGCATAATTGTCTTATGGATTCAGGGGCCTCTCATAACCTCATGCCAAAAATTGTCATCGAAGAATTAGGTCTAGAAATCACAAAAGCATACCATGACTTGTATTCCTTTGATTCTAGGAAAGTGCAATGTCTTGGGGTCATCAAAGCTCTGGTTTTGACCTTGTTTCAGCTGCCCATGAAAAGTGTGGTCATGGATATCGTGGTAGTTGACGTTCCTCACAATTTTGGCATGCTTTTGTCAAGATATTGGATAAAAATACTTGGAGGAACATTGCATATGGACCTCACATATGCTACCATTCATGTGTTTGGGGGGGAGCATAGAAGACTATACAGAGAATCTCAGTCGGCCTACATTATCAGCGATGAAGCAGATCCCACCAACCATCCTATATTTTCACTTGACACTGATTTGGGATCTAGCTTACTGCATCTCATTGATGCCCCTGAGCCCCCTCTTTAAATCAGAAAGTCCATTACTCTCTATGAAGATTCTCCTCTGATTACCTCTGTGTGGAAAATGTCCTTTTATGGAGCCTCTTCTAGAGAAGGTGTTGGTGTTGGAGTAGTCCTTGTTTCCCCTGCTCACAAAACTATATCTCTGTCCTACAAGTTAGAATTTGAAACTACCAATAATGTAGCAGAATATGAAGCTCTTGTTTTGGGTTTGAGGGATGAAAAGGACATGGGGATTGAAGAGATATCAGTGTTTGGAGATGTTGAGCCAATTGTCTAGCAGATCAAAAGTATTTATCAGACTAAAAACCCTCGGCTGAAATCATATATAAATGAAGTATGGGACCTCATTGACAGCTTTTTTTCAGCTTTCAACATTTCATTTGTTCCCAGAGAAGATAATGTCATGGCTGACTCTTTGGCTATATCAACAAGCAATTTCAGAATCCCCCAGCAACCTAAGCTCAAGTATGATGTAGAAGTAAAATATAGACCCTCCATACCTGACAACGTCAAGCATTGGAAAGTGTTTGAGGACGATCTTGAGATCAAAAGATTCCTGGAGACTGTTGATGAGTTTTCAACATTACACATTGATAAAGATCTCGACTCCAAAATACATCCTCACCCTGATGTTTTTCTGAACAAATTTTTTTATCATCACATTGTCTAGTTACCCAGCAACGACATCCCAAAGGGATTAGTCCCTTTGGAAAGATTATTTGAAAGAAATGATGTGGCAATAAAGGGTAAAGTCCCAAATGAGGATGTTGATGTAGCTGAGTGAAATATTGGCACAGAGAGGAATCCCAAAATTGTCAAGATTTCAAGCAGTTTGTCAAAGGAGCAAAGGGTCGTGTATGTTGAATTGTTAAGGGAATTTTCTGATGTGTTTGCCTGGACCTATGAAGACATCAGAACATATGACATGAGTTTCATTGAGCATAAGATCCCATTGAAAGAGGTAGCCAAACCATTTAGGGCAGAAATTAATATAGATAAATCCTGTGTTGCTTCATGTTATGGAGAAAGAGGTAAAAAAGTTGTTGGATGCCCGGATCATCATGCCTTTGAGGTATTTTGAGTGGGTGGCCAACCTGGTCCTAGTAAGGAAGAAGAATGGAGAAATTAGACTTTGTGTCGATTTCAGGAACCTGAACAGAAGCTCCAAGAAAGACAATTACTCACTGGCAAAGATGGAACACATATTGCAAAGGGTAACGGGTGCATCCAAGATTTCCATGATTGAAGGGTTTTCTGGCTACAATCAGATCTTTGTTTTGCCTGAAGATAGAGAAAAGATAGCCTTTACCACTCCTTGGGGCACTTTCATGTATGCCAAAATTCCCTTTGGATTAATGAACGCATGAGCAACCTTTCAGTGAGCCATGGACGTCGCCTTCATTGGGGGAAAGGAAAATTTTGTGGTCATCTGTCAGGATGACATAACAGTCTTTTTCGAATCTGATAAAGAACATTGTTGTCATCTGAGGAAAGTCTTATTGAAATGCAGAAGGTTTTTTCTTTCCCTGAATCCTAAGAAATCATTGTTTGATATGAAGGAGGGAAAGTTGCTAGGGCACATTGTATCAGCTGAGGGAGTTAGGATTGATTCAAAAAGAGTGGAAGTTATTCAAACCTTGTCACTTCCCAGGTCTAGGAAGGAAGTCCAGTCTTTCCTGGGCAAAATCAATTTTCTGAGAAGGTTTGTTTCAAATTTTGTTGAGTTTGTGAAACATATCACAGCCATGCTCAAAAAGGGGAATGAGGTAAAATGGACTATTGAGTCCAGAGAATCCTTCAATAAAATCAGGAAGGCACTGACTAAAGCACCTGTGCTTATCAGTCCTAATTATTCCAAGGATTTTCTTATTTTCTCTTTTGCCTCATTCAGCATGGTGGCAACTGTTTTTTTGCAGAAGAATGTTGAGGGGTTGGAGCAGCCTATTTCATTTTTTAGCAGAGCATTGAGAGATGCCGAAGTGAAATATGACATCATAGAAAATCAGGCCTACGCTTTGGTTAAATGTCTCAAAGCCTTCAGAGTCTATGTGTTGCACTCAAACATCATCGCATATGTTTCTTCAGCCTCTGTGAAGGAAGTTCTCATCCAGCCAGACATAGATGGAAGAAGGAGAAGATGGATAGCCAAGATCCTTGAATTTGATATGGATATCAAGCCCACCAAATTGATCAAAGGTTGAGGTTTAGCCAAATTTTTGGCTAAGGCTAATTGCCAAGCTTTTGCGGTAAATTTCGTCAAAGCTTGCTCAGAAAATCAACAGCCTGAGCTTTCCGAAATAAGTTCTCAAGTGCCCCCCCCATTAGCAGGATGTCCTTGGTACAAGGACATTATATATTTCTTACAAAAGTTCTAGCCTCCTGATGGCATGGGAAAGAGAAGGGCCAGAGCTTTAAAGCTCAAAGCAATCAGATATTGCCTAATTGACCAGGTCCTGTATTGGAGAGACCCTTTAGGAGTGCTTCTAAGATGTCTAGACCCACAGGAGGCCCAAAGGATTATATTTGATTTCCATGACAACCTATGTGGGGGACATCATTTCTGGAAAACCACAGCCTACAAAATTCTCAGGGTTGGGTACTACTGGACAACTCTATTCACTGATGTATCTGCAAAGATCAGGGCTTGCATCAAATGTCATAAATTCTCTAGGAAGCAACAGCTCAAGTCTCTGCCATTAAAGCCTGTGGTGGCCTCAACGCCCTTCTAGCAATGGGGTCTATACTTCATTGGCGAAATTCACCCTGTATCAAGTGATCAACACAGATGGATCCTGACTACCACAGACTACTTTACCAAGTGGATAGAAGCTATCCCCACAAGGAGTGCTTCTCATAAGGTGATCATTGGTTTTTTAGAAGATATTATAGCAAGATTTGGTTGTCCAAGTAGGATTATCACTAACAACGTTGCGTCTTTCAAGGCCGAGCCATTGATCTGATTCTTTGAATAGTTCAGGATCAAATTGATTCACTCTACCCCCTACTATCCCCAAGGCAATGGATTAGCATATTCCTATAACAAAAGCCTTACAAAGATTATCAAAATAATGTTGGAGGACAACAAGAAAGCATGGGATTCGAAGCTCAAATTTGCTCTATGGGATGATAGAGTGACAACACAGAGGTCCCTAGGCATCTCTCCTTTTTAACTTGTGCATGGAACTGAAGTAGTCCTTCCTCCTCAGCTTTCCCTACCTGTGGCGAAATTATTTCTGGACTACCAAGGAGAGCCTGATGACATGGTCAGAAGGATACATCAGCTGGTAGAAGTGCAACAGACTAGACAGAAAGTAACGAACAGAGCGCATGACCATCAATGAAAGATCAAGCAAGCCTTTGACAAGAAAAAAAGTAAGGATGATTTCCAGCTGGGAGATCTAGTACTCAAATGGGATGCACCCAGACAAGACAAGGGTAAACATGGTAAATTTGAAACCCTTTGGATCGGTCCTTTCCAGATTTCCGAGGCATTTCCAAACAACACTTACAGGTTGCAGAATTCGGAGGGAGATGAAGTTTTTGGTGGCCCTATAAATGGGCACTTCCTGAAGAAGTTGTTTGTTTGAAGCCGCAGTCGGCATCCCACCATTGTAAATACCATTTTTGTTTTATTTTGATTTTCTTTTAATAGAAGGCTCCACAACCCAACACTAAGGCACTGAAGCCACGAAAAGAGTTATTAGAGCCTCACAGGGAGGACTCTATCCCCCATGGAGCCTAATGTTAACACATAAATTTGTCAAAACCTTAAGGGTTTGTGGTTCCTACCTAAGTCTATATTTTTGTCTGTATCTCTTCCTTTTGCAAACCCGGTTGTAAGGTTTTTTCCTCTCGGCTTATAGTTGTCTGTTGTTTGTTTTCACCCGGTTGATAGACCCATTTTTCCTTAGTAGCTCGCCTGAGAAATATTTGTCATAAGCCTTCCTATTTTCCTTAAGGTCAATCACTTCTCTCATTACCTCTATCATTGATCTTTTTGTTTCCCGAGCCCTCAGCCAATCATCCAAGTAATCTTTCACAGGTCGCAGTCATGACCACGAAGCGCAACACTTGAAGCGGTTTGATGTGGAATCAAATCAAGCGAGCGGGCAAATATCAGTTTTAAATGGCGGAGATCCTTTGAGAAAATCAGATCGACGGCCATCGAGTAATCTGGATCATACAATTACACCAAGTTTAGCATCAAGGAGAGGTATGAAATCGTGAAATGATCAAATCCGTTAATTTCGGAAGGACGTGTGGCGCCAAGTTAAAATTTCGAGATTTCACGAGATTGATCAATCAAAAGAAAATTCTTTGGAACTCGCAAAATGTGAAATCATGAAAAGATAGTAGTCATTAATCAAAGGAGATATCTGAACCGTTGGATCAGCTTTTCACGATATCACAAGTCAAGAAAGTAGGAGGGTAGAGTCTTGAAGACTTGTGACACGTGAAGTCCTGAAATGATCTTGACCGTCCATTCCTAAAAGACTCATAGTGCAGGATCATCATGGAGAAAGTTGTTTGGGGGGGGACACTGAAGTAAGAAGTGTCGACGGCCCAAGGTCCCAAAATTTCAATGTTCATTGGGGTCGTCCAATGTAAAGGGATATGTGTCACCCGATCCACGCAATCATGATTTCACAACTTGGAGATTCTAGCAGGGATCACAATGTAAACTCGCGAAACGTGAAATCTTGAAGTGCTTGGGAATTAGGCACACAGTCACAACCCAGGTTCAGATGAAGAGAAGTTGTGCAAAGGATCAAAGCACCCGATTTGGTCACAAAGGAAGATCTGCGTGACTTAGAGGTGCCAAAATTGACTCGAAGGATCCATGAGCTCACCTGGAACATTCATGGGTGTCAAGCCTTGCCCTGATCCCGATGAAAGTAGTTAATGAAAATAGGGAGGTGGTTGAAACCTCGTTTCACCACTTAAATGGAAAGCATTGAAAGTTGGTCGTGGAGGGCAGAAAGTTAGCCGAAAGTTCCCCTGCCATGGATTTTCTGAGGAAGCCCATACCGATATGATCTTGCATCTAACATAAGAATGCAAGCACAGCCTGATAGAAGAAGATGCAGATGCGAAGCTTTGATTATAGTAGCCAAGTCACACTTCTGGTGGTGGAGGTTCTCTGGGTATAAATACTCAGTTTTGATATTTTTTTATGGTCAATGGTAGAGCTAGGCTCCCGTGTGGTAAAGTTTTAGTAAAGCCTCTGGTTTCTGGTTATGTATCTGTATTTGAGAATTCTTTCTTAATCTAAGTCAGCTTTCTTCCTCCATCTTAATATGCGTCTGATACTGAATGTTCATAGATTCAGAATTCAGAATGTATTTTAATACTGAAAACACTATAAAAATACTGCGTGTAACTATGAGAAGTCTGCATAGAGAAGTGTAGAGCTACAAGGATGATAATGAAAGGATTATGAAATCTTAGGAGAAGATACTTAAGATTCTAAATATGTTTCACAAGAAATTCAATAAATACTCTGGAACCAAGCAAGAAACTGATGCTATACAAGTGACAACATCTAGATCCCAAAGCAAAAGGAATTATCATGGGACTGATAGGAAATCAAGAAGCATGACCAAGTGCCATCATTATCCAAGGCAGTCCACCAAAAAAAATCATTCCATTTCAGGTCCAGGGAGAAGCCCAAGTGTGTCTCTTGTTTGGAGGCATAGGAGAAGGTCTAAGGCATACATCTTGTAAGGTGAACTTAGGAAAATCAAGCCACAAACTTTCAATAGTGAGCATAGGAAAGGAGAAGAGGTCGAGGCTTGGTTGTTGGAAATGAAGAAATATTTCCATTTGCATGATTACCCCTCTCAGGTAGAATCTATCATTGCAACCTACCACTTTCAAGGAAAGGCAACCATGTGGTGGGATCAACTTAAGCAGGACAATCACCTTGATGATAAGAGTATCTCATGGAGCCAGTTCAAAGGATATTTCCAAGACAAACATTTCTCTGAGCATTACTATAAAAGGAAGATGAAAGAGTTCTTTGAAATCAAGTTGGGAAGCATGACAATGGATGAATATGAGAAGAGGTTCTTTGAATTTCCAAAGTATGTTGACTTCATAAAGGATGAGAAGGTCAAAATACAAAGGTTTATAATTGAGATACCCTCTTCCTACAACGATAAGATTCAATATGATAACCCCAAGTATTTGGAGGAAGCCATAAGGAGAGAAAAGCATCTTTATGAGAAGAGCAGAGGAAGTCCAGTCTTCCAAAAATATCGGAATGATAAGATCAAAGGTAAAAAGGATCAAAGGAAGAAATATTTTAAGCCACTCTTTTTCAAGAACAACTCCCAAGAAAACCAGTAAGGTCAAACAACCCAAAATGAGCACAAGATGGCATATTCATTTTAAAAAAGGCCAAGGTAGCAGCATGTACAATGTTGTGGATGTGAGGGAAATCACTTATATAGGTATTGCACTCACAAGGGAGAAAGAATGAGGATTATCCACAACATTCAAGAGGTTGAAACAGTGGAAGAAATGGGAGGAAACATGCCAAGTATTTATGCAACCTTGGACAACAAGCAAGCGGAATATCAATCCCCCATGATTGAAGTGGAACGTAAGATTTATAACCATACCATAGAAATTTTAATTGATTATGGAGCTATCCATAGTTACATAAACTCTAACATTTTTGAAAGATTTCACTTGCAAAGGATTAATCATAAGAAATATTGGTTAGTTTAGTTAACCACAGGGGCTAAGATAAATATCAATGATTTGGTTGAAGATCGTCCAATAGACATGAATGGACTCTACACAAAGGTAGATGTGAACATCATACCATTGGGTTCATATGATTGTATAATTGGCATGGATTGGTTGGAAAAAAACCATGTTGTCCTAGAGTGTTACAACAAGACAATTACATTTCTTGATGAAGAAGGGTAGCAAGGAAAAATTCAAGGCATTCCAAGAGTTGTATCTATTAGAGAAATTTCAGCTATGCGGTTGAAGAAGAGTTTCAGGGAGGGATGTCAGATTTTTGTAGCACATATGGAAGAGGTAGTGGAAAGTATTGAAGACCATCCAGTATTGAAGGATTTTGAAGATGTTTTTTGGGAAATCCCAGGACTACCACCAAAGAGAGATATTGATTTCTCTATTGATTTGGTGCCAGGAGCTGCCACAATTTCCAAGACACCTTAGAGAATGGGAATGCCATAGTTGAAAGAGTTGCAGATGCAGCTTGAAGAATTGTTTAAAAATGGGGTTCCCAAGTGTGTCAAATCGAGGAGCCCCAATTATTTTTGTGAAGAATAAAGATGGAACCTTAAGGTTGTGTATTGATTTCAGACAATTGAATAAGGTCACCATAAATAAAAAAATATCTTTTGCCAGGGATTAATGATTTATTTGATCAGCTGAAAGGTGCAAGAATATTTTCTAAGATTGACTTGAGATCTGGTTATCATCAAGTAAGGATAAAGGAAGAATACATCAGCAAGACAACATTCAGGACAATATATGGGCATTGTGAATTCACAGTAGTGCCATTTGGACTATCAAATGCCCCAGTTGTTTTTATGTGCCTAGCGAATGGAGTGTTCAGGGAATACCTAGACAAGTTTGTGATTGTGTTCCTGGATGATATACTCATCTACTCTAATTCAGAAGAGGAACACGAGCAACATTTAAAAATGGTGTTTCATGTTTTAAGAGAGCATAAATTGTATGCTAAGCTAAGTAAGTGCATCTTTTATCAAAAGCTGATTCACTACTTGGGGCATAAAATCTTAATAGAAGGGATAACAGTTGATCCTAAGAAGATAGAGGCCATTAGAGGATGGCCAACATCAATAAATGTCAAATAGGTCAGATCATCCATGGGTCTTGTCGGTTATTGTTGTAGATTCATAAAAGAGTTCTCAAATATTGCAAGTCCAATCACTTCATTGCAAAAGAAGGGAGTAAAATTTGAATGGACTTCCAAGTGGGAAGAAAGTTTTCATCAGCTGAAAGACATCTTGACAAGTGCATCAATATTGAAGATTACAGATCTGGATGAATATTTTTTGGTATGCATACATGCATGCAAGGAAGGGCTCGGTGGAGTTCTCAGTCAAAAATATCATGTGTTATGCTATGAATCCAGAAAATTAAAGGAGAGTGAAAGGAATTATGCTACACATGACTTGGAATTAGTAGAAATTGTACATACATTGAAAATGTGGAGACATGACCTCATGGGGAGGAAAATTGAGCTAAGTACAGACCACTATGGTATAAATCATTTGTTTGGACAACCAATCTTAAATGCTAGACAAACTAGATGGATAGAATTTATTAGTGAATATGAATTTGAAATTAAGCATATAAATGGAAAGGAAAATCAAGTGGTTGATGCACTCAACAAGAGAGCTCATGAAGTCTATATTTCTACCACTCAGCATGTACAACACTGATCTAAAGATAAAATTATTGAAGCTGCAAATTCAGATCAGCAATATCTAAAAATAAAAGAAATGTTTCAGTACGGTAATTTTCAGCAGAAATTTATTTCCTATGAGCTGAAAGACGATGGAATTCTTAGGTACAAAGGAAAAGTATATTTGTCGAATTCCAGTGAGATGAAAAATGCAGTGCTAAAGGAAATGCATAATGTGACATATTGTAACACCCTGTTTCCCCCAGTCTGTAAAAATAATTATATTGGCCAAGAACTATGGCAAACTCAAAGACGTGAATGTTTGATTTGACAGACCTTTGTATAAAAGGTCAATGAATGTAAATTTTGTTATGAATATGTGTTGCATGACTGTTTGGAGGAGGATTTGCTAAAAGAGACCGCGATGGCTAATGAGAGGTCGTGGAAGGGACCTGGAATGGTTGCGTTAACTTCCACCGAGCCAGTATTGTACTGGTATATACTTGCTCGAAAACCAAAGCAGCTCTATGATCCTGGAATGGATTTCCCATCAGATTGGTAGGTGGGGAGGCTCCTCAAGAGTTAAATGAGGGGATGGGGGTGAACCGCCCATCTGTAATAGCCCTCATACCTAACCACGGACGGTGGAATTCGTGCCACAGGCAACCTTGCAGACAGAAATTGGCAAGAGAGGAAATGTGGTAGGAGAGAGCAGTGCGCGCGATGGGGATCACGAAAGAGACTGGAGAAACCCTGGAAACGCAGGGAGCAGGGAGTTTTGAATACTAGGAGAAGGAGAGTAACCTTCGTCTTGGATTATTTTCCTGTATCAGGAGAAGGAGAGTAACCTTCATCCTTGATTTATGTTGAGATGGAAGTAGGAGACTGAACCTCAAAGCATCGTGGTCTAGCTCGGGGGTGGCTAGTGGTAAATCTGTTTGGAGTCACTAAGCCTACGGTTGGGTGGAAACGAGCACCCCTCTCAGTAGTTGCATCACGCCTGGTAGATCTGATAAGTGTTTTATACCTTGTATTTCGAACTGAATATCATGAATGCATGCTTGTGTTTATATGCCCATAATAATTTCTGTGTAGAATGATTGCCTGGTGTTTTAAATTGGAAATAATGGATGCATGTGTATGCTTATATGTCATTGTTGGTTTCTATACAAATGGTTAAGTCTGGGGCCGGAAGGGTAGCTCTCTAAGGTCTCGGAGTCGTGGGAGTTTGAAGCCCCGAGAAGTTGAATTTCATGATTCAAGCTCATAAGGGATAGCGAGTCCAATTATAGAAAGAGAGAACACCTTATCATTTGGTTGATGAACGATCGAAATCCTTTCGGGAATGCCCCAGATCTGTCAAGACCGATGGATCTAGAGGAGGAGCATAGGCGTTAACACCTTGACCCTTTCAGCCTTCGCATGTAGCGATGGGATCCCGGACCGTAGATCCAAGGATCTGACGAAGCCCTATTGACCATCGATCTTAGCCTTTGTATAGGCAAGAGAGTAGCATTTTGTTGACTTGTGACTTAGAGTGGTCAAGGGTAGGGCTACAGGAAATCAGGATTCACGAGATCGCGACGTGATCGTGACTGTTGGATCTAAGGCACGGGAGAACCGTTGGATCAGAACTTTCGTGGTTATCGCCTATCGGGGGTTCAGAACTTGAGGGAGTTTCTTTTTTATTGTAGAAGTCGCAAAGTGTTGAGCGTCGAGGGCTCGTGCAAACATGTGACCCATCCGTAAGTGGGGACCGCATGGTTGACAAGTGGTGTAACAACAAGCGCCCAGAGAAAGGTGGGAACGAGTGACAGGTGATGGACACATGTCGCCTAGGAAGGAGTAAACCCATTGTTGACTTATGGTATCTCGAGAAATCGTGAAGGAGGAGCATGAGGGCTCAACACTCCAACTCACAAAGTTGCAAGATGCAAGTAGCGCTAGTACTTAGCCTAGGAAGCGAGTAACCGGTGGTGGACACATGTCACACTGGGAAAGAGTCAACCCACTGTTGACTTATCATGGCTCGAGGTTTCGCAGAATGAAGAAGTTTCACCTTGATCGCTAAGACCCTGAAACGCCGAGAGTCGAGGTCTCGTGTGACGGGCGACGGCGACACAGCTCATGAGAAGAGTATAGTGGGGTTGACAAGTGGCGTGTGCGCGTCATTTTGGCAGAGTCCACGCAACATTGACCTATCGTGTCTCGGGGATTCGCGAAGGAGGAGGACGAGAGCTCAACACCTCAACTGGAAAGGTTGTGAGTGGTGCTAGTGTTTGGCCTAGCCTATGGTTACATGTAGCAGGCACTAGTGAGGAGGGAGCCATACCCATATAGTATCTCGGGTATCGGTGTTTGGAGAAAGGGGAGTCGAGAGTCTTGATTCCTGACTCACGAGTTGCGAAAGGTGCTTGTGCTAAGGCCAGCTTGTGGTCGTTTGGAGGAGGATAAGGGAAGAGAGGATCTGCGCTAGGCCCCATAGAAGTCTCAAGGATTTTGTTCCTCAAAGAAAAAGATGAAAAATCTAACTTGTTGTAGTGGGTTTGTGACAAATTGGTATCAGAGCATGGTTAAAACACTTGGCCTATTTGGGCTCATGAACGAGTTGCACAGAAACTCCATTTGAAGTACTCTTAAAAAGAGTAACGTTCTATCTTAACCCCTTTATCAAAAGCCAAAGTTAAGAATGAAAAATTCCTACTGTGTGTATGCATTTGAAAAATATGAATTATGCACTGATTGTGAATGAATATAATGTTGACTAACAATAAGTGTTTTTCTTGCACAACAAGTGGACGATCAACCGCAGGAAACTGCAGACGCATAGAATGGTGACGCATCACGAAGTGGGGGATGGCTCCCACAACAGATATGAAGAGTCTGATGAAAGGAGAGCGGTAGAGACCCCTCCCGATCTAGCTGAGACTGTGAGAAGCCTCTTGGTCGAACTACAGAGCTGCAAGGCCGACAACGAGAGGTTGATAAAAGAGCAAGAGAAGCAGATAGAAATTAATGTAGTCTTGCTGCAGAGTTTATCTGACATACAAAGACAATTGCAGTATGAACCTGACACGAGTCACGCGGACCGACGACAGACAAAGAAAAATTGAAGTCCACCTGAGATACGGAAACGTGGTCTTTTAAGTGGCCACACTGGGAAGAGCACCTCGAGAAAGGTCCACCCCAGAGATAAGGGACAAGCGTCAGACAATTCCTCGGGAAAGGAAACTGGCGACTTGGAGGGATCTTCTAGTAGCAGAACTAGTTCTTATTCCTGAAGAAAATGGAAGAAGTGAAAGCATTCCAAAAGTCACAATCTCAAAGAATTCAAGAAGGCCAAACCACCCTCTTTTGACGGTGAAATAAAGAAAGGGGAGGAAGCAGAGGCCTGGCTGCTTAGACTAAAGAAGTATTTTAGAGTCCATGACTTCTCAGAAAACTTGAAGGCACGAGTAGCCACTTTCAACTTGAATGGAAAGGCTTCCATTTGGTGGGAAGACCTTAAGAATGTAAAAGGGATTCACGAAGAGGACCTATCTTGGGAATGGTTTGAGAAATACTTCAGAAAGAAGTATATGTCGGAAAAGTATTTCGACGAGAAGACTAAAGAATTCTATGAACTCAAACTGGGGAAACTCACCATAGAGGAATATGTCAGCAGATTCCTCGAGTTGCTAAGGTACGTACCCTATATAAAAGCGGAAAAGGAAAAGGTGCAATGATTCATCAGTGGACTACCTAAGGACTATCAGAACAGGATTGAGTTTGACGAGCCAAAGACCCTAGAAGACACTATCTGAAAGGAAAGATATTGTTACGAACAGTTGGGGCATCGGACAGAACCTCACGAAAACTGGAAGCAGAAGAATAGTTCAGGATTTCATAAAAAGGAGTTTAAATCCTCAAGATTTAAAAACTATAAGAAGGACTCAAGGATGAGCTTCCCAACCCGAAGTGTACACCAGCAAAATTTCCCCTCCCAAAGCGGAAATAAACCTTCTGGATCTACCCCAGGAAAGATTGATAACCCAAAGAGAGAACCCTTGAAATGTTGGGGTTGTGGGGAAGAACATCTACTGAGGGACTGCCCGCACCGACAACAGAACGGTCGGAGAATTTATAACATTCAAGAAGCTACCACCGTCAATGATGTGGCCAGGAGTGTGCCACAAATTTATGCAGCCTTGGATAATAAACAAGCTGACCACCAAGCTTCAGTGGTGGAGATGGAAGGTATGATCACCAACCATCTAGTGTCTATTCTAATTGACCCTGGTTCAAATTTGAGTTATATAGCTCCTAATGTTGTTGATAAGTGTAAATTACAGCCACATAACCATGCCAAGCCATGGTTGGTATAGTTAGCCACTGGCACCAAAAGAAAGGTAGCGGAGGTCATACCAGCTTGCCAATTCACTATGGGTGAATTCCCCACCCAAGCAACCCTTAACATACTACCCCTAGGATCATATGACCTATTGATTGGAATGGATTGGCTAGCCACATATAAATCTAGACTGGACTGTTACCATAAAACTTTAGAATGTGTAGGTGAAGAAGGAAGAAGGATAACCCTTCGAGGGATCCAAAGACCTGTCTCGATGAGAGGAATATCAGCCCTTCAAATGAGAAAGTATTGCATAAAGGGATGTCTACTTTATGTGATACAGGTGTTGGAATCAGTTGAAGATGACAAACCAAGCCTCGAAGACCACCCCACACTAAGAGAATATAGAGATGTATTTTCGGAAGAGGTATCGGGTCTACCTCCGAGAAGGGACATTGACTTCTCGATAGAATTTGCACCGAGAGTGGTGCCAATGTATAGGACACCCTACAGGATGAGCACACCCAAGCTAGTTGAGCTTAAATTACAACTAAAGGAAATGATGGACAAAGGTTATGTCCGGCCTAGCGTGTCTCCATGGGGAGCACCAGTTTTGTTTTTAAAGAAGAAAGATGGTACCCTCTGACTGTGCATAGATAATAGACAACTCAATAAGGTAACCATAAAGAACAAGTACCCCTTACCCAGGATCGATGACCTGTTCGATCAATTGCGAGGTGCTTCCATCTTCTCAAAAATTGACTTGAGATCTAGATACCATCAAGTCCGAATCAAGGGTGAAGACATCCACAAAACTTCCTTCAGGATGAGATATGGTCACTATGAGTTTGTGGTAGTACCATTTGGATTAACCAATGCCCCTGCCACTTTTATGTGCTTGATGAACAATGTGCTC